>JBAMJV010012411.1:0-53301 GCA_037951105.1 Echinarachnius parma | reverse complement strand
TATCTTTGAAATAGGGATGGCTCACATGCACAATGCAAAGACGGAATGCATTACAACTTTCGGTCACAAGTCAGTGTCACCCTGACCTGGCGTATTCCACTGGACTACAACGACTATGCGTTTTACTGTCATGACTGTGGGATAATAAAACATTTTTACTAAGAAAAAGGTGTGATATTTGCATACTTTATTTTATTTCCATGATGCTTTTCTTTTATCAGGGTTGGCTCACAGACAAAGACGCAACGCGCTACAATTCGGTCACATGGTCACCTGTATGACCGGGCGCAATCCACTGGACTACAACGGTTATGCCTGTTACTGCGGGATCGGAGGGAGCGGGATGCCCCTGGACGACATTGACCAGTAAGACAGTCTAAGGTCAATTAAAGGCATCTAGTAAACTTTCAAAAATTCTCATAACTATACCTCTAGCGGTTCCCACACACCTCAATTGTAGTCTTATTACTAATAGAAACTTGCAACAGCTTGAGTTCGTTTTTCAAAATTTCTCTTCCGCATATAAAGATAAGAATGATTGAAGACAAGTGTTCAAATTTATAATTATCTAGTGGATAGTTGTAATTGTGTCAGTGCAATGTGTTAAAGAATATCTCCTCGTGACCATGGAATGTTCACACAACTCGGTGTACATATCAGATCACAGAAGTATGTCAGAATTATTTTTAGGTAATGATAGATAAATATAATGATTGATTGATTGATTGATTGATTTGGATTGATTTGGATTGATTTGGATTGATTTGGATTGATTTGGATTGATTTGGATTGATTTGGATTGATTTGGATTGATTGATTTGGATTTGGATTGATTTGGATTTATTTGATTTGGATCGATTTGATTTGGATTGATTGATTGATTGATTGATTGATTGATTGATTGATTGATTGATTGATTGATTGATTGATTGATTGATTGATTGATTGATTGATTGATTGATTGATTGATTGATTGATTGATTGGATTGGTTGGTTGGTTGGTTGGTTGGTTGGTTGGTTGGTTGGTTGGTCGGTCGGTCGGTCGGTCGGTCGGTCGGTCGGTCGGTCGGTCGGTCGGTCGGTCGGTCGGTCGGTGGCTGGCTGGCTGGCTGGCTGGCTGGCTGGTTGGTTGGCCAGTTGTTTGGTTGGTTGGTTGGTCGGTTGGTTGGTTGGCTGGCTAGCTGGTCGATCGGTCGGTAGGTTAGTTGAGAATGAGATATACAAATCAATCCCGGCTATATACCGGGAATATGTTTAAACCAAACATCCAAAGTGGAAATTGTTTTAAGAAGAGATCGATTAAATTTAATAAACCATGACATACAGACATTATTTTTGTCTCTTTTTATGACAGATGCTGTTACGTGCATGATGAGTGTTACCGTGTACTGAGAACAGGACCTAGCTCCGTCTGTTCAAGATTTCAACTATACACAGCGAGCTACTCCTATACAACAACCAACTGTTATATTGGAACATCATCCATTATATGTGGTAATTAAGCACGATAACCATGTTTGCTTAATATATATTATAGATTATACTAAATTATTCAATGTCTTGTATACCATGCATGATGAATTTCAAAATATCGGTATATTGTGCAATTTAGATATCAGTTATAGTATATATTTAACTCTGATTTATTCAGTAAGTTAAATAGTATGTAGGATTTGCCTGCGTGCGAAGGAAACAGTGATGATGAGAGGAATAATTATGTTTCGCTTTTCTGGAAGTGACGATCCCGCTGACAACATTAACCCCGTGTCGGAAATAATTTGTCAAAATCAATTAATTTGTATTCATAATTACTACTTTTTGTTTAATCAATTAATATAATTCGATGACAACTGTTATTTTGACGAAAAATATTGATCATCGTGGTGAAATGTTTACTTAGAATTATTGTTCGTTGTCTCCTACTCTCCTGTCTCCTGCTGGCCTTTATCTAGCTGGATGAAGGTGGTGCGTTGCGTGGACGCAAGTTATAACTGTTATTTTGTTGGCTATTTTGTTGCCCTCGATCGCATTGCAGATTCAACCCCGAACACATGCGAAAGAGGTCTGTGCGAGTGTGACAAGGCCGCTGCATATTGCTTCGCCCAACACGACTACACGGAGGAATACTCCAGCTACGACAAATCAACGTGCGATGACCTCCCGGATGTGGTTACCATGGTAACGACGACATCTCGAGGACCCACGTCGCAGCCCACCATTATGACGACGATGATGCAGAAAGCCACAGAGTTAAAGACCACCACAGCTTTATCAGAGTTAAACGACAACCAAATTAGGACTGAAGACGACCACATCACTCGCGAGAACTACGAAGCTTGACAAAACCACTATGGATCAAGATCAAGAGCCCAATGCAGGTGCCCAAAACAACGCAATCAAAAACGTTGCTTGCTCCAAACTCTTATTGGTGATAATTCATATCACATTGCTTTTCTCGACGTTATAGGATGGCGAATTCATGTAGAATAAACAGGATCATTATATTGCTCAAACCAAACGGTGATTATTCCGTCTTTTATTTTCAATGAACATTGACATGCATTATTTTGTCATTTATGTCATGGATTGATGTTAAATGCTTGGCCCCCCCCCCCCCTTTCGACCGGTGACTGGAGCCATGTGTCATACATGTAGGCTTACCAACGTCTGCTAATCAAAATTGTTAGGGATATGTCACGTTCTGATAGGGCCCGATGAGCTTATGCCATGGCGTGGCCGTCCGTCGTCCGTCCGTCCGTCCGTCCGTCCGTCCTTCCGTCCGTCCTTCCGTCCTTCCGTCCGTCCGTCCGTCCACAATTTCAAAGATGCTTCTTCTTCGTTATTTTTCAACCGATTTTGATTCTGATTGTTTCATAAGATAGGGCTAGGAGGGGGATTTAAACTTCTACACAGAATCGTGAAATTCATTATATATGCTAATTCATGCAAATTTATTCGAAATCACAAAAATGCTTCTTCTCCTTCATTTCTTGACCGATTTTGATTTGGTTTGCTTTATCTGGTAGAGCTAACTTTGGTACACTAAACTTCTACACAGAATTTTGAAATTTTTCTCCATTAATTAATTATGGTAATTTATGCAAATTTATTCAAAAATCACAAAAAATGCTTCTTCTCCTTCATTTCTCGACCGATTTTGATTTGGTTTGTTTTATCTGGTAGAGCTAACTTTGGTACACTAAACTTCTACACAGAATTTTGAAATTTTTCTCCATTAATTAATTATGGTAATTTTGTATTTATTTATTTATTTATTTATTTATTTTTATTATTTATTTATTTATTTATTTATTATTATTATTATTTATTTTTTTTATTTATTTTTTTAATTAATTAATTAATTTTTTTTTAATTATTATTATTTTTTTTATATTTTTTTTTCCCATGTCCCTTCTGGGGCGTCAAATTTATATTTTTTTCACTCTAATTTTTTTTTATTAATTTTTATGTCCCTTCCAGGGCATCACATTTTTATTTTTTGACCAGTTGAAAAGTGTACCACATGAAATTTGCGATATTTGATGTTGCGAGATGGCGGATGAGCGCTACGTCATTGACGTTCTGGTTAAAATGTTCTTTTCCACCAGAATATTGCATCAAAATGGTAGCATGCAGTAGTCTGCTTAGAACTACGATATAATGTCCCCATATTATTCCCACAAATAATAGTCATCTTCATTTCGGGACCAAAACGTGGAATGATATACGTCAGTGGTCTTTTTTTATATTTGTTTACAAATCATTATTATGTTTTTCAACATTTCAGTACTCGACTATTATGTTGAACTGTACTTACCAACTGTGATTCATATCCCTGTTTAATTGTGGGCATGTTTTATATGTATCTAGCGTATTGTAAACGTGAATGGGGCTATCATAATTATGTACAATAAGTAGGTCACTTATCGCGCTAAAGCATTTATCCAAGCCAACATCTCGTAATTGGAAGCATACCATAATTACCAAATACATACAATCCCAGTATCTGTTGTGTTATGTTATTATTATCAATGCATGATCGATACTTCAGGTGAACTTTTATGGTGCAGTTCGCTGAATATCATTATAACAGGGGCGTCGATCCTGGGGGGGGGGGGGGGGGGGCAGGGGGGCGGTCGCCCCCCCCCCCCCCCAAATGAAAATATTGGGGGCGAACATATCATTTCGCCCCCCCCCCCCCCCCCCCCAATAATTCCGAAAATGAGAAAATGCCAAAGAGGGGAAAGACACATTTATACATAATTAATCTTCAAAATAGCCGTTTTTTAGGACTGTAAATCTCTTTTTTGCCGCGCGACAGTTTCTCATATTGCAAGTTTCATTTGGTTGCGGGAACTCACCTTTCGAAATCTGTTGGGCAGTGTAATTTCTCAAACGCGCACGTCAAACGAAGCTTATTAAACCCTCATCTATAGATAGCACACCGTCACAGAAAATAAAATAATCTGAAATATATCTTTCAGTCAATTCGGTCCACATGCGCTGAACGCAAATCAAATTGGAATATCATGTCCCCCACATTTGAAAGTGGAGGAGATTGTCCCCTCCCTTTGTCATTATGTATGTTTGGTTCCATACTTATATACTTCATATTACGTGAAATTTCTGTCTCAGGTGTACACCAAATAGCACAATTTCACCCGCAAAAATACAAAAGCTCCCTACTATGGGAGTGGGACACCCCCCTCCCACACCCTCCCCCGCTCGGTCGCTCGCTTCCTCGCAATGTCTCCCCTCCACTTTTGAGAAGTTGTTGACGCCCTTGCTTAGTTTCATGGGAGCCCAATACCCTAGACTATATCGATGGCTCTATAGTATACAGGATCACGTGGATCCATCTCATGGAAGGCTCAATCTTTTCCTCGCTATGCCCTTTAAAAATACGTTACGAGTAGGTTCACTATTTTATACAATTTTAACACCCATGCTAGGAGTAGCAAATGTCTGAAATTTAGAAGCTTCCAGGGGCTCCGCCCCCTGGACCCCCATTATTGTCCCCAAATGTCGGTGCCCCCCAAAGTCAGGTCTTCGAGCCATCAAGACACTTTCAATGGGCGCATAATAAAACTTCCGGGCATGCCAATGTGGGGCTTTTAGCTCTCTCAGTGGGCACTCTGGATTTGTTTTCAAATTTCGCCCCAATCGCAAAAACGGATCGACGCCCCTGCACTATAAAGTGTTACAATGTGTATTGTAAATAATTATGTTGCACATAAAATTTCATTCTGCAGTAAATTACACAATTGTTTACATCGTATTATGATAATCCTCGACTCGACTAGCAGTCTTCGCTGTTAATCGTGATTGTTATCCGCCATTTGTGCAATTTTGGAAACTATGTTTGTTTGCTAAATACACTTTTATCTTATTTAATTCGATTTCCGTTGTACTTTATTTTATTTCATAAGGGGTCGCCACATCAGATTGAACCAATTTTCCTCCGAGTGATCAGTGTCGAGTCCTTCTCTGTTACACCAAACCCTTATCGTAGTTCCTGTATATACATTATGTATACACATGAGTTAAGATGTTTATCCCATATTGTGGCAATACGATATTATATGTTTATTGTTATCTAATATCTAACAGTATATTAGTCAGATTGGTCTTCGCCACGATCATCCCCCCCCCCCCCCCCCCCCCACCCTGCTTACACAACTAAACCAATGCTCTCAGTCTCGGCATGATTGGTCTAGGCCGCGAACACCAACACCCCGCCCCCCTCCTCTCTTACACAACTTAATCACTGGTCTCGGACCTCTTTGTTAAATTACACCCCCCTCCTTGTTAATACCCGGGCTAATGGCCTGAGTACTAGTACTATTAAAAACACGTATGTAATTATTTCTATACTCGCTTCACAGAGAAGGACGGAAGGGAAAGAAATACTAAGACAAATTACGAATGAGAGTTAATGAAAAAGAAAGTGAACTGTCTAAAGAAAGACTTAAATGGATCTAGTAACATTGTCCAAATCCACAAAACTTACTTAGAACCGTGGTGGTTCTCTACCAATTAAAGCGTGGAACGTGTTTTTGTTTTCGATTATCCCATTCGTTAGAAGGATATTTACGATTGAAGTGTTTAATAACTGTGTACAAAGTCAGGGGAATGGGATCGCGAAGATCACTTTGCATGTTCGCTCATTACTCTCCCGTAGATATATTTAACGTGAATTAAATAATCACACATTACCCAATTGACATATCAGATCACAAAACATAAAGTTTACCAACCATCCATTACGTTGTGCACATGCATGTCAACAAAGTGACCAGATCCTTAAGGAAAAAAGACAGTGGTGTAGCTACGAGGAAGGGGGGTGGGCACGTACCCCAACCCCCGCCCCCCAAAATAATTAAAAACAATAAAAACAATAAAAAGTTAAGTAAAAGTTAAGGACATACATGTACCCACCCCCCCCCCCCCCCGACCCCCGATAAAAAAAACAAAAACAGTACGATAATGATAATCATAGTAGTAATAGAAACATATAAACAAATATATGATTTTTTGTTTGTTTATGAATCCAATCGCGCTATATGCCACTGGAAAATACACTTCCTTCGAAATGGCAGCGATAGAACTGCCGATTCCAAAGTGCACTTGCGGTAAATCCCAGTTTGTAAACACGATTAATAACATTGCATTGTTCTTCCTCTCGTTCTATATTACTATATGATTTCTATTCTATTTGGATTCTATTCAAGCTCAATATGGAAGTACAATGAACTAGTATTCGAGCTTGTAACTATAGAATATTGTATATTGATTCTACACAGTCATGACACTGGCGTAAAGCGTGGTCGGACTGATTTGGGGGGGGGGAGGGGGGGGCGCACGCGAGTTATTATAGGGTTACAATCTGTCATGTATCTCTTTATTTTCCAATGTATTGTATCCTTTGGGGGTGCACGCGAATTGTTACGGTCACACGATGTACTCTGTCATGTTGCAAAGGATTTTAACCATATGCGTTTTGTTGTTTTTGTCAAATTATTGGGGGTGGGGCACGTGCCCCCGTGCCCCCCGTTGCTGCACCACTGACTCGATCTTTAGACTCATTCACAAACACGAAACCCAGCAGAATGCGGTGAAAATTTTTCAACTCCAATTGACAATGTACATAATGATAGATCTGCTCTAAATCATAATGGCATTTTCATGTGTTCGGGATTTGTATGTAGAATTTGTATTATACTAAAAATGTAATTGAATATCGTACACTAATATTTCAGTATTTTACCATGATGGCCAATTATAATCATTCGCTGACATTTCTGATATCATCAGTAATTATTGTAATACTGCGATCCGGAAAAGTGGCAGAAACGGCTGCAGATGATGGCAGTTTACAATTCGCAGGTAAGCAATGGACGTCTCCAATGTCGAAAATCTATTTTATGTAATCGTAATGACTCGATCTCTATAATTGGTATTAAAGTATAACTTTCTTTCTTCTAAAAGTTAAGATGTGCATGTGCTGATAATTTAAGAGATATATGTGTATTTTATTACTTCTATATACTTATATTAGAAATGTAATGCACATATATATAATTGAACGTAATTAGTTTTTCTAGCAGTCCACATCATTATTTTATAATCGGACATTATTATGCAGCACTTTATTTTGAAATGATGCATATCAGTATGATTATGTTAATCAGACCGAAACTTAATTATCAAATAGGTATTTTCTGCTAACTACTCAAGTGAAATAAACTATTGCCTACATAGCTACAACGCAAGTGAACATGGTGAATATATTATATTCTCATATATGATAGCGAGAAATTGCGGTAACTCAAACTTTGAACCCTAAATTAATTTATATCATATCGCGTATATATTCATTTCCTATTAAAATCTAGACGAATTATAATCAAAACAACGTGTGTCGTGCAGTGATTGCAGTCATAATTTCATAGGCCAATTTTCTGTTATTGGAGGGTGTCATTGGTGTAGATCTGCGGAAAATTCTTTTGTTCAAGGGGGTGAATAAATATATCACACCCAGAACTCGATCTGCGGCTATTCTGCGCTATAGTGGTGCGAGTATAGTCAAGGATATGGGAGTTTGCAAACTCCTACTTCCATGGTATAGCGCATGATTATACTATACCATATTGGGTGCTGGCAATTAGTACAAGTCGTGGTGTTATTGCAAGGAGGTATAAGGTTAGCATACCTCCTTGGTTATTGCATGGATTGTGTTTGTGTAAATAAGTAATTACTATATTATGATCCGGTTCAGTTAACTTTGGGTTATTGAAACTTACATGTATGAGAAATCCAGGGGGAAAACATCCACACTATAGCTACAAAAATTCGTTCCGGCCTGAATATTACACTTCAATTTAGCAGCGCTGCATTCTGCATTAGACGACAGGGTTATACTGGGACTTTTAAAGAGGCTGGTCCCCACTAGATCATCTTGCAGTCCCCGTAGACTTATACGAACTACCAGGTTCCCATCCAATTTGGCTTATGGTTAAGATAAATAGTGTGTTGATTGTTTTTGTTTTTATTTCTTATTCCTATACTTATTTTCTACAAACAATCTTATATACATGTATATATTTTACAAAAGGCTGGCGTCAAAATCAACGACAGAAACGCGGTGCATTTCAGTTCGGCAGAATGGTGACATGTACAACCAGTCGGGCTGCCCTGGACTACAACGGGTATGGGTGCTTCTGTGGACTTGGAGGGAGTGGGACGCCGCTAGATGAGGTTGACCAGTACGTGTTATGTAATAATTGGGGGCTTGTCCGGGATGGAGGAGGGCCCGAGAGTTTAATGTACACAACCAGTTGGGATGCTCGATCAGGGCTATAGTTACAAATTATATAGGTGTTAGTTTGGCCTTTAGTTAGAGAAATTGGGACACAGTAATTGGATGATGCCGACCAGTAAGTGTTTCAAAGTGTGTGGGCTTAAGGGACTTAGTAACATTGTCCAAATCCTCAAAATAAAATTTTAATTCTAGCGGTTCCCTTATACCTTATTGTATTCGTAATGACAATAAAATCATGGGACAGGTTTCGGTTTTTCAAATTTCCCTTTCGTTACAAAGATATGTATGATTGAAGTATTCAGATAAGAAAAACTCCGGGCGAGTTTTTCTTCCGTGTACAAAGTGAGTGCAGTGAGTTACTGAATATCACTTTGCATTTTCGCTCATTACTTGGCCTATACAATGTCCATTTGACTTGAAATTTTCACACAATACCCTGTGGATGTTGGCTGGGGGATTGGACAGGATGATTACGCAAGCCTATACATAATTATAAAAATATATATATTCATTTGTATTCATTACATGTCTATTATATGGTAAGGATTGAAAGACTACCCTTGCGTGTTTTGTTTTATTATAATACAGGTGTTGCTATGAACATGATAACTGCTACAATTCGCTCCATACTGGAGGGGTCTGTGGACGTCTTCAGATTTACACCGATTTGTACGCCCACGAGCAGGGCAACTGTAGTACAGATAATACTGCATGGGATGTATTGTCCGTTAGAAGATCAGGAGCGCCCTACATCTTATGTCAAAGTAAGCGAGCCGTTTGTTCCCAGTGCCCACCACTCACCCAATTAAGTTCTTAGCTACTACAGTGCAACCTCGTTATAAAGAGTTCTGATGTTTTGCTGCATGGTCCCAGCTCTTTATATGCTGTTATTTGTTTACCCATATCATACTTGATATAACAGGGTAATTTTCATGGTCACACGGACCTCGCTATAAAGAGGTTCTGCTGTATTATGTACCTGACGATGCCGGGTGAAACATTAACCCATTCCCTTCTAGTTATTGACCTTTCCATAGAGCCGTTACAACATAGCACATACGGGTCTCGTACGTAAACAAATAGTGAACACTCTTATTTATTACCCACGCCGATGAAATCGGCAGGGGGTTATGTAAAGGGTTCCGTATGTTTGTTTGTTTGTCTGTTTTTTTTTTTTTTTTTTTTTTTGTTTGTTTGTTTGTGTACAAGATAACTAGAGAACGGGTGAACGGATTTGCACCAAATTTTCAGGGAATGTTTGGATAGTGACATGGAAGAATCGATTAGATTTTGGTGATGATTGGTTGACCCCTGCAAATTCTGTGGAACCTTGAAGTTTGAGTATGTATTTAATGCACGTGTGTGCCTAAATAATATCTGCACGTTATAGGCGCGGTACGGTAACCTCGCTGAATCCAATCGAGCAGCAACTAACAAGTTTAGTCCAGGTGTGCATCGCGATCGCGCGCACGGTACCATATGTTATGGTACGGTACTTTCGATTCCGGGTTAATTAATACGGAACGGAATTGAATTGCAACACGCTGATCTGAACTTTGAAGCGCCAAGAAATTGGTAAGTTTCCGAAAAATACATTTATTTATTTAATAATTATTATTGACCCGACACTAATGTGAAGATGAACAGATGTTCATTTTTACATATTGAATACATCTAGACTGGTTAGAATCAGGAAAATAGGGGAAAATGGATTGATTATACAAAAGTAAAACAGTGTGCAGTCTCATTGTCAATAATTTTGTACACTGCCTCGCCATGGGGCTGCCGCGCCGCAAGCAAGCGGCCTACACCCTGGCCTAGGCATTTTCACTGCAGTTCGCCAGTTGCAGTCGCAAAATAATAATTAATGGCATTAATGCACACATCCTGGCCCAATGACCAGAACAATGGTGATGATCCTCTCAAGTGGACAATTTACATGCAATTTAAACTTATACGCTTAAGATAAACATACAGTTCATACACTCGTTCTGTTCAACGGTTGATCACTATGTTTTAGGATGCATCGGTAAGCAAAACAGGGTTGAGGCCGACGAAGGGGTAGAACAGGGCTAATGGGAGGCGTGGGTATGCTGACTTTGTCGGCCTTCTAGTCTTGGATATAAAATGGTTGGTTAACCGAGAAGATAGAGAGCCTATACAGATATAATTAGAAATAAAAGTATTTTCATATTGGAATACATGCACACATTTTACTTTACAACTCCCTCTCCTTGGAATGGTGCAAGGATATACCTCCAACCCGATCATCTCTCTTCCGGGATTTACGCCCATATACTAGGTCTAAATGAATAAGTATAGACCTAAATGACTATGTATAATATAAAGCAGTTTACACCCTCTTTCATTTTTTATGTAATTTGGAGGGTTGGGTATCAAGTGTATCTGAGACAAAACAACCATGAACTATTATTATGTTACCCCCAGTACCATTACGTGATTCTCCTGTTAGATGAAAACCTCACTTTGAGGGCCTAAACTGTGGTCGTGATTATCGTGATTTTTTAGCACTCATCCAGTAGATTTTTATCAGGGTTGGCACTTTCTTAGAACCAGGGCAGATCTCTATGATAGCACTGGGCCTCGGGGGCAGTTAACACAGCGTGTGATACAACTGTCAGAAACTGATAAGAATGTGACCGAGTTGATTACCACGATGGTGGAAAACAAACTAACGACACAATCACGTCATGCATTTTGATAGTTTCATAACTTCCTTCTCTTCCATGCAGATTCCATTCTGACCGATGCCTGTAAATTGGGTCTGTGCGAGTGCGACAAGGGAGCTGCACTCTGTTTTGCCAGCCACCGATATGATGTGGAACTCGCCGGCTATGACAAAAGGACGTGTAGCGATGGAGTTCGTGAAAATACCTCTATTCTAATTACCCCAATGTCTGGGGCCCAAGACAGTCAAACTGTTAAATCTACAGGCGCTGGGTCTCGACTCAGTCCAACATCTTCTTTGATTATTCAGCTTCTGCTGATTCTAGCTGCTTGGGGTCTGAACTAATATGAATCTAGAATGCTTTTTTGTTTTATTGTATGTCAATGTGGAACTTGCTGGCTACCACAAAAGGATGTGTAATGATGGAGTTTGTCATTACTCTAAATATATCCAAGGACTGGTGCCCATGGCCAGGACAGTCAAACGTTAAATCTACAGAGGTGTCTGGACCAATATGAATCTAAAATACACTTTTTTGTGTTGTTTGCTTCCTTTGACAAACTCTTTGACATTGTACATTATTACTCTTGGTCATTGCATTGGTTTCATTATTGACTGTTTCGGTATTTTTGTTTTTAAGGGTGCTAATCGTGATACCTCTCTGCACATTAAGATAGAATATTAGTTACTATATAATATCAAAGTTTAACAGGTCTGGGCAACATACATGCTACTTTGTGAACTAATACACAATATTTAAAGGGGATCTTAATGTAAGTTTCTTGGCACATGTAAACTCTGACAAAGGGTTGATATAACGTATATTACAGAGGTTATATTATGTGCACTGAATGCTTTGTGAAGGTTTCTGATAAATAAATGTCATATATTGTAGGTAATGAGCTAAAATGCAAACATACCATTTGCTGATTATTTGCCATAGGTTCGGACACAGTTGAAATAATCCTAACTATTTATGAAAATTTAATCATAAATATGTTAATAATGAAGCAGACATTTGTAAAAATAAAAAATAATGAAAAAATGGTTTCATACTTCTATTAGGAGGAAATAGTAAGGTGTGAGTGACTTGGGCCGATCCAGACAAAGTTTCTAGTCCTCAGTTACTCAGCTAAGTAACATATCGTCCCAAATGAAATATATATCCCAATAACCCCATATTCTCTATTCTGAAAGTATCCCCCTAAAATATCATTTGATCAAAGCTCAGAGAATAGTGTAGATCAGATTACAAAATGAAGGAATCAAAAGTTATGTTTATCACAAGACAATTGTTTAATAAAACGTTGATATTCAGCAAGAACACATGTAATAAGATAACAATTTGTAAAAATACATGTCATAATGTATATAATATAAAAATACATTGATATATATTCTAAAAAATGAAAATGTTCTTCTCTATCAATGATTGTGGTTTCTAACTCATATACTCAACTAGTGTACTCATACCCAAAATGCATCCTGTATCTAAGCTGTAAACGAACAATATCAATGTCAAATGGAGTTTTTCAAATGCCCTCAAGTATAAACAAACATACACCCTTGAGTAATTATCATATGACAGACACTCATGTAAGTACAGCATAATTGCTTGTTCCCGATAGCGCAACTCAAAAACATAACATAATCTTTGACGGTCTCATTGGAGAAGGTTACAATACAGTGGAACCCTTTTATAACGAGCTCTGTTATAACGAGGTACCTGATAGAGCAAGGTAATATCACAGGTCTAGGTTCTACATGTATGTATTTTATTGTGTTTAAGCCCTGATAAAATGAGATATCAGATACCGTAGAACACCATCGTCAAGCACCCCCCAAACACCTATATGCATCTTGCTGTTAAAGAGCGCCCGCTCTCTGTCCAAAAGCGAAACGTTAATCAAGAATGCAAATAATGGTGAGGAATATTCATGAGGATAATAATGGAGGTGAATCTCATGGAAACGTCACCTAAAAGCAAGATGCGTATAGGTGCTTGGGGGGTGCTTGACGACGGTGTTCTACGGTATAACGAGATAAATTCAATGGACCAAAGGTGCTCGTTATAATGAGGTTTCACTGTATACCACATACAAATTCTTTGGTGGTCCCAAAGAGAATCATGAGGTTTAACTGGCCCTGGTAACATTAAACAATAACATCAGAGAAACAAAGGGAATGCAGCATTATCAACATAAGAGCTAAATACACTACAATATTAAATATACACATGATATTGTGATATGTGTGGGCAATCATTTTGCATAAAATACTAATGTCACTTAGTAACTCAAAATATAAACATGTTCTTTATTAGATGACTATACAATCTATACATATATGAACAAGATATTGCAAAATAATGTGCCATGTCAACAGGAAAAATATAAGAAAGAACTTTATAGAGAGCATTTCAACTGAACGTATAATAATCTTCTTTAACCTCCAAAATATAATTTGTTACTTATTGAGCATGATATGATGAAAACTGAGAAACTAAATCAATTTTCAAAGTACATGATTCAACAAAGTACTAGGGGTATTTTTTGCACAGTAATAGAAAACTATATATATACATGATCATTGGTGCTAGTCATCATAGGTCCCACATTCATAAAACCACACAAGCTTAATTCCATTCTAACTCTATTTTAGATGATATGGCTAAGCGTGCAACGTAAGATTATTAAGTTGTCAATGTGGATTAAATCCATAGGAAATGAATCCTTACCCAGATAACCATGATTAATTACTAGGAACACTTGTTGTTGTTTACTTCACCCTATCATCCAAAATTTAAACTAAGCTATTCTGGTTTTCTTAATATGGGCCCTGGAAGCAGGGAAAAAATTAATATTTTTTATTTCGGGGGCTCCCTTTCTAATTTTATGGAAGTTTTCGGGGGCTACTTTTCCAACTTTTGGGGGCTACTTTTATAAAAAAAAAAAATTCTTTCAGGGGCTACTATTTAGCTCTAATGCTGTAAGTGATCATCTGATTGGCATTCGATCACGATCCAAAAAAAAAATCAATAACAAAATCAAAACAAACAAAAATTGCCCGCCGCCCCCGTGTATTTTTTTCCCTGCCTGGAAGCTATTAACTTTAGCTATGAGCAATTAACTTAATTAAATTAGAAGGCAGTAGGTATCATTATTACTATCTTTGGTTTTACTTGGGTGCTATACCTTGGGATTGAACCCACGCTCTACTGGTCTTGAGGTAGACATACATACCACAGAACCACAATCATTCAGTATGGACTTCATGACCCCCACATCTAATGAGATCATTTGCTCCATGAGGTTCATGTATAGCTATCAAGCGTGATGATTAATTAATTGGAATGTAATACAATTTGTATGGCCTTTGGTATGGCTTTACTATTAGAGATTGAAGCCCAATCTCCTGGTTGTGAGGTAGACGTTCATACCACAAAACCACAATCATTCAGCATGGACCCAAAAGTTTAATCAGATCATTAGGTCTTCAAAGGCGCACATAAAGGTTTCAAGCTTGATGATCAATTGAATGGAAAGTAATACCATTTGTATGGCCTTTGGTACGACTTGGCAGTTTGGGAGTGAACTCCAATCTCCTGGTCATGAGGTAGGCTTTTATACCACTGGGCCACAATTATGCCCAGTCATGATATCACTCAGTTCAAACCTCATGAACCCCAAATCTATTCCAATCATACGATTAGGTCTTCAAAGGAACACATATATGTAGGTAGCAAGTTTGATGATGACCAAACAAATGGAATGCATTACCCTTTGTATGGCCTTTGGTATGGCTTGCCTGTTGGGGTTTGAACCCCCAATTTCCTTGTCACGGGCTAACCATTCATACTAAAGAGCCATGATGCCAAATCGGAGATCATTCCAACAGACTTCATGACCCAAAAGTCTAATCATATCAGTAGCTCCTTGAGGTGTACATAGTTTGATGATGATACTTAAAACTCAGAGGCGTCGATCTGTTCGAAAAACACAATGCATTGGAGGGGCGAACATTGTTTGTGAACAATTGCTCGCCCCTCCAATGCATTGTGTTTTGCGAACAGATCGACGCCCCTGTTAAAACTGAATGGAATACCATTTGTATGGCCTATGGTATAACTTAATGCTGGGCATGTAACTCCTCACTAACTTACAATGTCCGTTCAAAGATGATTCAGTATAATACTGTTCAACAAGTGTGACATAGACGAGGTTCAAGGTCCAGTAACTAGAAGATACAACCGGTTCCATATTGCAAGTGCGCAGGGGCACAAAAAGGTCACTCGTACCAACATGAGTTTGTCCTTGATAGTCGTCGAGTTGAACATACAGGACTTAACCCATTCCCTTCGAGATTCTGAAATCTTCATAGACTTTGTACATAACCCACCCGGTTCCCGTAAGCAACAGGTTAACCGAATAATATATCTTCACATCGATTGGAAATTCCTTGACATGAAGGCGAATATATCATACTTCTGAGAGGGAAAAGAAGAAATCCCATGACAATCATCCGCCACTTTGAACATGAACTCACAGAGTAAAGGCTGGAAAGCCTACCCACGATGGTAGAATTCAGAAGCTATGAAGGGCCATTCGGATTTCGCCAATACCGAACTGATCTATCAATATATCAATGATGGGTAGGCTTTACAGCCTTACACTGTGCTTTGATGTTCAAAGTGGCAGATGATTGTCATGGAATACCGTTTGTTCCTTCTCATGAGAACAATATATCCACTTTCATGTCAAGGAATTTCCAATCGATGTGAACAAGTATTATTATGTTGAAGAACCTCGTCCTGCCCGTACAACTTGATAACTATCAGAGACAAATGCATGTTGGTACGAAGGACTGTTGTCATTCTGTTGTTTCCAAGCAACTACACTGTATCAGACCCTTTGTGGTGAATTCACCAACCACTCCACACCTTCTGAAAGCCCATTGAGAGACGAAATATCACAATCAACCACCTGGATAGAAAAAAGCAAAAAAGCAAAAATGTTCTTATTAACATTCATAATTAAATAATAATAATAACGTTTATTTACAAAAGGTAGCCTCATAAGTGACGAACAGGTCCAAGCTTAGTAACAGTTAAAAATACAGTAAAACCTGTCTACAAAGACCACCCGAGGAAGACATAAAAGTTTGTATGCTTGCGCAGATGGCCTTTATAAACAGGTGATCTGTATGCACAGGTGGTCGCTACAGCCAGTTAGTTTGTATGTACATTAGACCCTCTCAGTGGTGTTCAAAGGAGAGCCAAACTCTGGCATTTTTGCTTACTGTTCCTGATAAGTGCATAATTCTGTCACATCTAGTTACATATCTCATGGGTATCACTAATAATAGAAATAATCAATACCACTATCATCTGTTTTGACTAAACACTGGAGGCTGCCACTTTTGTTTTACAAAGGCACATATGAAACGTCATCTGAGCGTGCACTAACAAAAGCAGGTTATGTAACCGCTATTGCCGAGTCTGCTGCTTTGTCAGTGGTTACATAACCTCCAGTGCACCTAATGTATTTCTTATTTGCATATTTAAATTAACTCGACCTCTACTTCCGATTGTCTTCAAATCATTAATAGTGGTAAGTGAGCGAGAGATCTGTTTCCCCGCAATGGCAGATACACCATCACAGATAAACTATAGGCACTTTCATTTACCTTCCATGGCCTTTGCAGTCTATGCAGTGAAAGTTGATCTGCAATCTTCACACACGGGATCCTGGGTGTTTCCGCAGTGGCTATACTGGATAGAACCAGAACCGGCTTCTTCTCTGGCGTCCATTTTGAATTTGTGAAAGCAAAGAGTTCAGGCCGGCCAAAACTGCAGTTACCTGAATCGTAGCAATACAAACAAGATAGGCAAGATGTATAAGTCTTTGCCATGTAAAGCGCATTGAGAATTCCTCCGGTTTTGAAATGCGCTATAAAAGAAATATTTATTATTATTATTATCCGAGAAGCACGAAAAGGTGTGAAATCACAGCCACTTTTTCAGTTTTAAGTGCATTGGGATATAATTTTGTTGAATTAATCATGTTCAGGTATGTACATGATAAAATACATTTTGTAAAACATAAGACAGGGCCTACCTACTAAACGGTATTTGTTATAAGAGGAAACATATTTAGCCTTTGAAACTGCAGAAAAACTTTGCCTTGTATTAAAACTATGGAACACAAAGAACATTGAACCAGAAGAGATCTTTGACTTTGACAAAATACAACATCTGCCATTTTGACGTAAGTAAGGCCGACATTGAAAGCAAGACCACGTTTTAACTCATCTCTGATCAAAACCTGGATAATTGTGTATTAGCCTGATCAGACTCCCAGTATTTTGTCGGGAATAGGTTATTATTATTATCATTATTATTATTATTATCATTATTATTACTATTATTATTAATTATGCATTTAGGTTGCTTTTCATTGTAAACTATATCACAGCGCTTACAATAGTAATGAGCAATATAACTAATTTTCAAACAGTTTCTATAAAAACTATTTCCAAGGAAGCAGAGTTCATTTTCCCGAAAACCACCTTCCTGCCTTCATAGCTGATTTTGACCTAAAATGAGTATAATCTATTTATTTCAGTTCCCTCCCCAGTACTCCAACCTCATTTCTATGCCAATGATCACTAGTAATAATCACTAGTAATGAGTAATATATTTAGCCTTATCACTAGTATTGTTCAGCACTTCATGACCTGTTTACAGAAATAAATCAAAAGTATTACAAATGTATTGAAATTAAGCATGCATATGGGTGTGTAACTCTAGTGAAGATCTGTCAGTGACACCCATTTGTTTTGGGTGGATGATCTATTCATTCATCCCCCTACCCCCTCAACAAAAGTAATTTCTGCAGATCTAAGCAATGTGCATCTTGGTGCAAAAAAACAATTAGCAAATCACTAGATGTAGACCTACCTTGGTGCACGTTTTGCGCTGCGTCCACCACGAAGATGAAACCTCCAACGACCCTACACATGGACTTGACGTGGTCGTTGGGTTCGAAGTTCAGAAAGTCCTCATCACTGGGTGGAAGGGCGCCCCCAGCCTGTCCATTCCCATCTTGTGGTTGATGAGCACCAGCTGCCGCTTCGTTGGAATCATCATTGGAGATGGGTTTGATGAGCTTGCTCATGCGTGGCTGGTCATTATTAGCTCGTTCTTCTCTCTCTTTCCTGTAGATACATCCATAATCACATATGTTAAAGGGATCCATTTACATTAACTTCATCAAATTTGTCCAAATGTGATTTTTGTAGGACAGACAAGGGATGTGGGGGCACATTCCCCTCCCCCATCTCATAAAAAACATTTATTGAATTACAAAGAATACCCCCCCCCCCCCTGCCAAATGATTACCTTGTATGAACACAAATTTCTCATATAAAATTGATGTGAGCATCGAAAGACGGAACGTGCGCCATAAAAGTATCCACTATTATTATTATTATTATTGAGATTAAAAAATGGAATAAAAACAAGTATTTATATGCTTACCTTGTGGCTGAGTATAGTACAACCAGACGTAGCCTGCTCTTGTTATTGATTGTCACCTCAAAACCTGTCCCCACACCTGCAACAACCAACGTAGAAAGAATAGGTAGTTAATCCACTGAAGATGATTTTATTTTTGTAACATAACAAGCATTCTCTATACAGCAGTGTAGCTAAAGGGCGGGGGGGGGGGGGGGGGGGGGGGTGGCATGGGAGCACATGCCCCCCAATAATTTCACAAAACTAATGAAAAACAAAGGTGGAAAATTGCTTTAAAAACAAAGAATTACAAAGAGTACGCCCCCCCCCCCCCCCCCCCAATCAGTCCGACCACTTTACGCCATTGTCCATTTAGATCCCAGCTTGATATTTTCAGGATTAGTTCATAAATTGCGATTGAGGGGCTGAGGCCAGGCATACCATTACTAATAAGTGCCTTTGCACATTCATATAATGCAGTACAATACTAGATGGATCTTCGATTGCGCGCAATCGAAAATTATGCCTCCGCTATCACGCGATTTTAATATCAAGCCCAAATTAACATGCACTGATTTAATTTTTTTAAATATTTTTCATTTATTTTGAGTCCTGTGACCTTGACCATATGACCCCAATCTTTGATGGCTCCCTAAAAAACAGTCAGGTTCCAAGTTTGATTGAAATCTGACATTTAGTTCTTGAGATTTTGCCATTACAAGCCATTTTCGCATACATATTGAGTCCTGTGACCTTGACCTTTGACCTCATGATCCCCCAAATCTACTCAGATCAGCAGCACCCCAATATGTACACTCACACCAAGTTTGAAATTGATCCGTCAACCGGTTCTTGAGATATCGCAAGAACGAGGCATTTTTGCACATGCATTGAGTCCTGTGACCTTGACCTTTGACCTCATGAACCCCAAAATCTGATCAGATCATTGCCACCCCAAGATCTACACTAATACCAAGTTTGAATTTGATCCATCAACCAGTTCTTGAGATAAAGCGAGAACGAGGCATTTTTGCATATATATTGAGTCCTGTGACATTGACCTTTGACCTCATGACCCCTAAAATCTAATCAGATCATTGTCACCCCAATATGTACACTCATACCAAGTTTGAAATTGATCCGTCAACTGGTTCTTGAGATATCGCGAGAACGAAAACGGGACGTACGTACGGACGGACGGACGGACGGACGGACGGACGGACGGACAACCCGAAAACATAATGCCTCCGGCCACTTCGTTGGCGGAGGCATAAAAATAAGTGCAGACTAAATCCAAGATATTTTGGAGGGTGGAACTTGAGTTGATTGTGTGAAAGGCATGTTCATAATTCACTTCATAACTTTGGCTATCAATTAAAAATGTAATGAGAAATGGGCATTTCATGATTAAGTTATCGGCACCAGTAGAGAAGTGTACCAATGGCAAGAAAAACAGCTACGGTTTACAACCAATAGCCACCAAATCCAACCATAGCCACCATAAGTACCTATTCTAAAATATAGCCACCAAAAGTTAGGGTTAGGGTTTTCTGGCCACATGCATACAGTACACTTCTCCACTAGGGCAAGATTTGTTTTAACATCAGATCGCAGTCTCTTGGATACTGTACAAACTACCTGGGTACATGGCGGGGAAGACGCCGTTGACCTTGATGATGTCCGACCCATGACCCGTGATCATCTTCCGAACGATGGACGACGTGTCCGTCTCCAGACCGGGGCCGAACATGACGACAATGGGGGTGCGGTGAGGCAGGAATGACCAGAGAAGGCGCGGAATGGACGACAGATTGAATGCCCCCTCCCTGTTCAGTCCATGATTGCATTTCATGTAACTGGTCAAGAGTCGAGAGATATAAAAACAGAGTTATTTTTAGGGTATAAATATAATCATATCATGACAGGATGATTAGGAGATGGAGTTCGGTGAGGCAGGCCAGGAATGACCACAGGAGGCGGGGAACGGACGACAGATTGATCGCCTCCTTCCTCTGCCGTCCAGGATTGCATTTCATGTAACTGTATGGTCAAGAGATATAGAAAAATATATATATTTTCAGAGTATCAATCATATAATGACAATATGATTAGGAGATAGAGTTCGGTGAGGCAGGCCAGGCATGACCACAGGAGGCGGGGAATGGACGACAGATTGATCGCCTCCTTCCTCTGCCGTCCAGGATTGCATTTCATGTAACTGTATGGTCAAGAGATATAGAAAAATATATATATTTTCAGAGTATCAATCATATAATGACAATATGATTAGGAGATAGAGTTCGGTGAGGCAGGCCAGGCATGACCACAGGAGGCGGGGAATGGACGACAGATTGATCGCCTCCTTCCTCTGCAGTCCAGGATTGCATTGCATGTAACTGTATGGTGAAGAGATATAAAATTTTAAAAATATTTTCAGAGTATAATCATATATAATGACAATATGATTAGGAGATGCCGATGGAGAGTGCAGTTAGGCAGGAATGGACGGCAGATTTAACGCTTCTGGGCCATTCTTGGTCACGTGTGTGACCCAAAACATGACAAATTTTGAAATGGGATGCTTATATTTCAGTAAGTATGAGACTATAATGATTTTTACTTCATATGTGACTTGAATATGTTGTAGTCTTTCAAACTTAACACAAAAGATTTTATAAGGATTACGTAACTCAATGTCAGAGGTCAAATGGCATGGGTCACGTGTGTGACTTCGCACGGAGCGCTTTTTTCATAACTAAATTTCATTTGGAAAATTCTTTAAAATATGAATAGCTATAATGTTCATCTTATTACCAGAGAAGTACTATACATATGTAAGTACAACAATAGCAATGAATGATAATTATATCAAACCGTTGTTTTTTATAGTACTTAATTATGTGGCAACGTCTGGTCACGTGTGTGACATTTTGGGGTGGTCACGTGTGTGACATGTACAATATGAATGGAAAAATGGGAATTTTATAATATCGGGTTTAGAAAAGAATGAAAGGTTGAATTTTTACAAAGTTGGTATCAACCTGTACAGGAAAGTGAGAAGAATGAGCTTGCTAATTATCCTTTTGATATCTTGATTATTTTCTGAATTATGATTATTAGAAAAATATTGAAATATGTAAATTTATGCAAATTAGTAAAAAAGTTTCATTTTAAACTTCAAATCATGTATTTCATGAAACTTTACACATGGATCATTCCAAAAATGGAACAAAACTACAGAAAAATAAAACTTCAATTTTTCCGAAAAAGTTTCACTTTTCAAAGAATTGCCCTTCTTCCTTCCAGAGTCCAGGATTACATTTCATGTAGCTGGTCAAGAGATTTAGACAAAGAATACATAGTATTTTCAGAGTATGATCATATCATGACATATTCATGGCAGTGCGGTGAGGCAGGAATTACCACAAGAGGCGGGGAATGGATGACAGATTAAATGCTTCTTCTCTCTGGAGTCCAGGATTGCATTTAATATATCTAGTCAAGAGTAGAACGAGAGATGTGAAAATATAGTTATTTTCAGAGTTTAATCGTAGTTATCTTTGCATTACCATTCATACTCAGAATATATTTGGCACCAATAAACATTCATGATTTAAAGTCCGAGTCACAATTCGCATATCCCGGTCATAGAAGTTCACAAGATTCCACACCATTGATATACCCCACAGGAATCCCAAAGTCTACTCTCGGTGATCAAGCATTTGCTTTAGCTGAGCACTCTTAAAACATTTGAATACTTCATTCCTTTTTGTTATAACCGTCTCCAACAAATGCATTGTTTAAACTTACACATCTTTGTAGTCTACATCCTCTTTCCGTGAGGTGAAGCTAGTCGGATACGTCCCATCGCTGACCTCTGACCACTTGACCATGTCCTTGTTGAGGATGGATTTCCATAGCAACTGGTCGCTACAGAAGCTATCGCACTGTCTGCAGGTGGCACTCAGGCTGCACACGTCTTTGACATCAAGGTATTGGAGCATGTGGAGGAATGCTTGAACCTGGGGAATAGTGAAAGAAAATAGTGCTTTTCTGAAAAATATACACAATTTAATATTATTAATTATATTACAATGTGCATTATTTGGCAACAATAGATGATTTGATCAAGTTGATCTTTTCTATCAGGGGATTATTTCTCCTTCCGATAGAGATGTTTGCCTTTCAGATAGAGATGGTTTCATTTTATTTCATTTCATTGCAGGGTTGGGAACAAATTTGTGATTTTTTTATTTTATTTTTTTTTTATTTATTTTATTTTTTTTTAAATTTAAATTGCAATTTTGTTTATTTAAATCAGATTTCTTTTTCTTTTTTTCAAAATGCATCAAATACTTTTGTGATTAAATTATTTGTTTCCTGCAGACTACATGTCAGTGCATTATAACTATTCAAAGAAAGGACAGAGATGGAAATAAACTACACTAATCATCAATTTGTTTATACTTTTTATATTACTTTTTATTGATTATTATATTTTGTAGATCAGGGTTGTGTGATTTTTATGATTTCTTTACAAAAATGCATGGGTAGTTAATAAGGCTGAGTCGGTTCGGTCGATCACACCGGTTACCGACCGTTTCAATCGGGACCCGGTTCGGTATATCGGGAAACAGTGCCCCGAAAAAAAATTTTAAAAATAAAATGTTAAAAAAGAAATTAAGATTATCACAATAATGTAGCGGAATTCAAATAAAAACGGGGCAATTGATATCATTTACTTTAAAGAGTGGTTATTTTCGAGAAATTCTTGGTTCATTACTTCGTTTGACAGTCAGAAATTGAACAGGAAGCGCAAAATTGCTAGTCATTTGAACGATATTGTCGGCGGATGTGCACACAATGCTAGTCCGATACTCCAGGGGAGTTGTCTGATGGATCTTTGTATGATCCAGCTGATGAGCCAGTGCATTCAAAAAGTGGCTCAAAATACGTTTTTTGGTCATTTGCACCATTTAAAAATGTTTTGATATTCTACTTACATGATTTCATGGCGTTTGACAGCCGAACAGAAACAAAAATGAGCCCCAAAACAATGAAAACAACTACTCAAAACATCGATAAAAAACGACTACATCGCTCCCATTCGCTCGTATACCCTGTGTGCAAGTTACGCTAGCTGGGCCGGTAGAACTATGTTCCAGTCCGCCCTGTATCGGCAAGATCCATCCGCCAGGAATTGGGGAAGTCCCCGGCGGATGGATCTTGCGCAAGAAAAGAGACCCCGTAACTTGCACACAGGGTATACGAGCGAATTGGAGCGATGTAGTCGTTTTTTATCGATGTTTTGAGTAGTTGTTTTCATTGTTTCGGGGCTCTTTTTTTTCTGTTCGGCTGTCAAACGCCATTCGAAATCATGTAAGTAGAATATCAAAATGGTGTTGATTGCGAAAAGGCTAATTTATAGCCACTTTTTAAGGGCATGCAGTGGCTCACAGTCACAAGCGATCGTACATGTGATGTTTCCCCCAGACTAGCGGGCTAAGTTTCTGTGAACCGTGTTGCGATGGGCAATGGTGAACAAACGATGAATTTACTTCGAAAAAAAAAAAACTTTTCATGCGAAACTGAGTTAATTCTGGATACTGTAACTATTTTCCCGTAAAGATTGATATGTAAATCCATTAAAGCCTCAGTATTTATTATGTTATTTGCATATAAAAAGAGCAATATAAGCCCCAAACAGTGCATTTTGCCGATGCGTGCACAATTGCGTGATTTTACCAGTCCGAGTTTCGACGGTAAAAATTTATCGGGATACCGGTTCCCGACCGGTAAAAGTTTATCGGGACCCGGTTCCGACAATTACCGACACGACTCAGCCTTAGTAGTTAAAACCATTTCCAAATTCAATTCAACTAGCTCTAAGCCAAGGGTTGGGGAAATCATGAATTTAAACAATTCAACTACAAAATCAATTTCTTTTATTTTAATTGTGATTTTTTTTTTTTTTTACCTTAAAGCAATTTTATGATTTTTTAAAACTAAAGGCCATTTTCATGATTTGTTTCAATCTTCATGCAATTGTTATGTTTTTTTAGGACTCCTCAATAAAAATCAAATATCTTTCAATCTTACTTGCCAGAACAGAATATGTACTTGACTTGATACTTCTAAATGATATTTAAACTTGAGGAATTACAGTTTTCCCTCATATTTGATCAATTTAGTTACTCCATTGGCAACCGGGCAACCAAATTTGACCATATTTATGTTGTTTTGCTTAATTGCATTGCATTTCACTTCATCTGTTTTCCTTTTTTTATAGAATTCATCTAAAAGTTATAAAGTGGATAGAAATTTGCAAACAAAAATTATGACCAAAAGATCAAGAAGTCAGTTACTTACTGGAATGTCTAAAATACCCGCATCTTCATCGGTCTCTCGCCCGTGTTCACAATCATTTGGGTCATTGAAAGATGCGCCTCCCTCATTCCCAAAGTGGCTGCTTGCATCATCAATCTCCATCATCTCCATCGGTTGCCCGTGGCAACAGGCATCAACTGGTGCAGCATCAGTACCACATGAACACTGGTTCCTTGTAGAGGCAAGTCCGACTTCCTCCTGGTCCTGGGCTTGGTGGTCACCCATCGCAAAGATGGACCTACACTGCTGCGAGATCAGCGACAGGTTCAGGCCTTGGACATGGTTGACAAGATGATCTACAGTGTTAAAGTAATAAGAACCCATCAGCGAGTCTCTAGCGTCATGCTGCCTCCGCAATACCTCCTCAACCTCGTGCATGTTCTTTTCGTTTCCGAACATTTTGCTGTGAACTTATGGAGAACAGTCTTGACAGATAATTGCCGAATATGAAAATAGTTTCAAAGTAAACTACAGACAGTAGTACAATATGCTATTCATGAATATAGGTATAGTAATAATAATACTTGGTTGTGGTCTTGGATGCTGAAGAAGTGACAGGAATAAAACTAATCTTATGAGCAACAATACACTCCTCCGGTCTCAAGTCAGATAAATAGGCCTCTTTGATGCTGGTGACACAATGCAAGTATTAAACACGCAGCACATAAATCATGCCATCAAATCAATCAACAATATATGGCAGCCGTCACGCAGTGCAGGCCTGAACTCTGGAGTCGAGTGCAGGCAGTGTGGCGCGAGTGGGAACTAGAATTAGGTAGTAACCTAGTTAGTATTATTCGGCAGAACATAATTCAGCGAGACACCGTTATCGTATAAAATTATATTGCTAGTATTTATCAAAATGTCCACGAATTTAGAAAACTAAGCTTGTGACGTGATGTACTGGTATGAACTGACAAAATATACTTACCGTTTTTTTTTTTTATTTTGGTGTTATGTTGACAGCGATCGACGTGTGTTCCGTGCCCCGTATGATAGTGACACGCTGGAAGATATTGCGAGTTTGCGATTGACATGACACATTCTGAAACTCCTGGGATAGTTTAATTTCAGACGGTTCATTTTATTTAACTTATAATTATCTAGATTAATATCCCATTTGACATTTTAATGGTCCTTATTCAACAACAAGATATTATAATATTCATAAATATTAATATCAATAGGTAGCACCTATGAAATATGACCTACATATTAATGATTGATTCTTTTGTATACTTTCATGAAAATGTCATGAAAAACTCCATCAAATATAAGAGCCTCAAATCAGGCTACATTACGCGGTGTTTTGTCAACAAATAGGAACCTCAATGGATCTCCAACAGCCGAAAAAGGGTAAACCATAATTATACAGGAACCATTATACAGAGGTGTTCAGGTGGGGGTGCGTCCGTCACTAGCGCGGGAGACCCTATTCTGGGTCCTTTCTTGGGTATAATTAATAGCCCAGTCTACTGAGTCTAGACTATAGCCGGTCCGCTGCATTTTTATTGGGCTGGCATCTGAATGATCTGTTTCCTATTATACAGTTGCTAACTGGTGGTGGAGTGAAAAGCACGAAATGTTCCACTAAGAGTAAATAAGTCCCGAGACGTAGTCGAGGGACTTATTTTCTTCACGAAATAGCATTTAAAATCCCGAGCGGAACTTTCCATGATTTTCCCGACAGCAAAGTTAACAACTGTTTTATCATCTGAATTGCATGCCATGTAACAGTGCCATGTAATATCAAAAAATATTAGCCTACATGGCAGCTCATGTACTGTATTTACTAAGTCAGGTCACCTGAGTTACCCTCTATAGTTGGAAACTCAATTCGAAACAGCTGAGATCCATTGACAGTGTTGGATAAAACTTCATACATATATAGCTGGAAACGTCCAAAACTGGAAAAAATTTGCAGGGTTTCAGGACGGATATTTTTAATCATTTAATACCGAAGAAAAATCTCGTCGTAAGAAACTCTTATATTGAGTCATAGGACTATAATATGTGATCTATAGTAACATTGTGTAATTCCACAAAACATCATTAGAAATCTAGTGGTTCTCTTACCCGTGATGAACTTTATTACCAATAGAAACATTGAACAAGTTTTGGTTTTTCGAATTTCCCTTTCGTTAGAAAGATCATATTAATTTATGTACGACTGAAGTGTTCAGATTTTAACTATCCACTGGATAGTCATAACTGTACAAAGTCAGTGCAATATGAGTTAGCCAATATCACTTTGCCATTTCGGCCATAATTATATTTTTACACAATACTGTACTCAACAGAATATATTTGTACACAATGCTCAACAGATATATCAGATCACAAAACTACACATATTATACCAACCATTCATCATTTTCTGCACATGCCAGCAATAATATAGGGGTGGTATATTGCCCAACATTCCTCATGTTCAGTGGCGTAGCCGAGCCCTTTTTCAGCGGGGGGGGGGGGGGGGGGGGGGCACTGGGGAGGCCTTACATTTTTGTGGGGGGGGGGGCACAATATATAATTTTACTTTTCAACTGTTGGAGGTACATGTAGCTGAAATTGAGGCAACATAATAGTCAAGTATTCGCCTTTGTATACTTTTTTTAGGATTCATGTAAAATTGAAGAAAAATCAATACAATGAAAAAATGACACAAATTACAGGGTTGCCAACTTTGAGCCAGATGTGAGAGTGAGACATTGCGAGGGAGCGAAGCGACTGAGCGGGGGGGAGGGTGTGGGGGGGGGGGGGGGCTCGCGATGGGGGGGGGGGGGGGCTCGCGATGCGATCCTTTCATTCATGCACTCATAAAAAGTGAGCTTTTCTCTAGAAAACAAAGAATCCGATGTTATGTATTGAACTGTCATGAATATTTCATTCATTTTGTTATTTTTTTGTCTGCCGATTTTCATAATTAATATTTTAGTGCTTTGTTAGGCAAGTTGAATGAACATAAGTCTAGTGCCCCTATATAACGATTTTGAAATTTACAACTTTGATCGACATCGCGTGCGTGTCATGTTTTTTTTATTTAGCAAAAAACAAACAAAGCCTAACAACAAAAACGAAGCAGACGCACCTTCACAGCGAAAATCTGATAAGTTTATGAGGTGTTAATCGTATTAGACGTAATATACAGGACCAATTCGGGGATAGCCTATTTCTTCGTATTAAAGGTGAGTCAGATATATATTTTTAATTGTACCATAATTGTCTTATTTTGACGGAAATCTAGTACACCAAAGTCGAGAGACCAACTCCCATTTGTTACAATTGTCCCACACACTGCAATTCATGTTAGTTAAATGATTCGCTAGATTGCATGTGAATTAACTGTAATTAAATCAGTAACATGATCGAGTAACGCTTCGTGATTCAAAAGCTTTGGGTTGATGTGCGACAAGGTCAAAAGTCGCCTTTATAAACAAAATTATTTTATTGATTTGTTTTAGCTCTAAGCTCTAAAACCAGCTTTAGTTAATGAACTATTGGCACGTTGAATATAATTTGCTATTAAAAAGAAGGAAAACTTTAATACTTTATTACCCAAATTGATGATTTCTGAAGTCTATGGCTATGCAGTATGTGTGTATTATTCCAAACTGATCGCTGCAATGATGACCCCGAAAGATGATCGCTCTAGCGCTAGATCGAAAGGTCAATTCTAATTCCGTGTAACTAAGTGTACGCATATTATAATTATGACTCCGTTTGGAAATTTGAAATGCATATTCATGTTAAAAACATAATTTTAATTTGGACGGACAAACTGTAACGTTACTAACCGTAACGTTACTAACCGGGTTTTTGTTGTTTCTACTAAAATGCAAAATACATATTTCAATATTTGATACATCAAACCATTTGCCAAGTCACTGTCAATGGTGTAATGATACAAAATTTATTTTTCACAAGGACTTATGTTTTTTTCCATGTCCTTTTTTTGTAACGTTACTAACCGACTATAAAAGTTGCCATGGCGACACAAATATTATTTGAATTGTGTTCATCTTTTTTTGTATTATAGACCTAGGGTAGGTGAACATGTTGTAACATGATTGTGACTTGAAATGAATAGATGGTGGACTGGTGGTGTTACAGTAGAATATGATATGAAAATATGCTATAAATGTAACGTTACTAATCGTGGAATTGCCCCAAACATGAATAGAAAACTCAATCAGATCACATAGCAGGATCACCTCGAAAATGAAGCAAAAAAGTACCACTTTTGGCTTGTGAATCAGCATATTTTTACCCTGTATCAGACACCCTATTTTAGAGAACAGTTACAAGAATCCTTTTTCCTCCAATCAATGCAGAAAACGTAAGATAAAATGGGAGTTTATATAAAATTTGCTTTCCTTATAAGACTATCTTTTATAGGAAAAGACTTTGTCAGCCAAGAAGGATGTCCCTTTGAACAAGGTGTCCATAGAATATAATGGAAGCATTAGGTTGATTATGAAATTATAGAGAAGGTCATCCTGTCTTTATGACTTACTAATTTAAAAAAACATGATCTAAAGGAAATGGTAGACTTACTAAATATTGTTTTAAATGTAATTAATCAACTTTTTTCAGGAAAAGAGAATGTCTGCCGAGTGCTGCTCAGAAGGATGCACTTTTATTTTATGCCTAGATATTTCATGGATGATATTTTAAGATAAATTTTAAGTAAATAGTACACCTTTTCAGGAAACAAAAGTGTCAGCCAAGGAGGATGTCCCTCTGAATGACTTGCTGGTAGGAGATGATGGCATCATACTATACAATGAATCCTGGAAGGCATGGATTGACATTTTAAAAGGAGAGAAGTTACAAATAAACTAAATAGTTCTAATTATTGTTTTATATTAAAAAACTGTCTCAGGAAAAGAGAATGTCTGCTGAGGAAGAGATAGGTGATGTAGGAACTAGATGAAAGCGGAGATGATAAACTTCCAAAGGAAGACATGGAGCGAGGAGAACATTACATTATAATTAGTTTTTATTCCTGAAGAACGAAAAGAAGATTGGAAATAAGCTAGATAGTAAATTACTTTTTTAATAAACTTTTTGCAGGAAAAGAGAATGTCTGCAGAGGAGGATGTCCCTTTGAACGACGTGCCGGTAGGAGATGATGGCCTACTACTAGACGATGGCTCCTGGAAGGCATGGATCGAGCAGAACGTCATCCTCTGGGCCGCGAAGGACCCGTGGGGATTCATCGGCACGGTCTTCATGTTCCTCACCCCTCTCTTCATCATGAGCGGGATCTGCTCCTACATCCTCTACAGGGACATCGAGAAGAAGGAGAAGGAGAAGAAGAGGAAAGCGAAAAGGGACTCCAACATCGCCAAGGCTCGCGGACGAGGCGGGCCGCGCTCAAAAAAGACGGATTGATGAAGAATTCCCAGCAATCCAAGATGCAGCATTTTAAATGGACTCTCTGTGAGCAATGATTTGATCATGTTGAAGATAGAAAAACACAAATTCCGGAATTTACATTTTTAATAGACTTGTGAATTTGGACAAAATTCAATTTGGTTTAATAATTAAGGTTCAAGTTTATCGTTATAAAACTTCTTTAGTCACCATGTAATGTGGTGCATTTTCTTTAAAGTTTTGGCATTCTGTCATATAAACAAAATTTTAAGAACAGCGATGTACCCAACATACAATATAAGACAAAGCTAGCCTACAACGGTACAACCCCCTATATTGGGCTGTAGACCTTTAGAAGTCTGAGTACATTACTGCCCCTTTTAGTAATTACAGCACACACCTCTGTGTCATTTTATAATATAAGTTTAGGTATTCTTGAATGTAGGTCTTCACATAATTATTTCCTTACTTTTGACCCCCAACTTTTGTTGACATATATATCTTGCATGAAACATACATTTATATAATTTTCCAAAGTGAGTTTTAAAATTGTTTGATAAGTATACAATTTTATCAATTTCTCAGTTTCGCAATGAAATTTCAGCTTCCGTTTTTGTTCTGGCAATATGGTTCAACTTTATCCCATGAACATAAATGTGCATTGTTTGCATAGTTACTTCGTCTGCATGTTCATCTGATTAATCAGAGTTCATGCTCTGGTTTTCAACAAAGTTTTTCTTTTTTTAATGCAGAAAATGGTAAAACCGACTGCAAATGGTACAGATTCATAAATAATGTTTTGCTCTATTACATACATGTACTTTACCTGTTGCATATTTTCATTTACCTACATTGTTTTTTAGCAGGAAAATTGCAATCATTTTGAATGGGTAGAATGGCTTTATAGATCTATGATTTCCAATAGAGTAAGATAGTATTTCAGGTAGATCTGTAATTTATTATCATGCTAACATAAACAAAATGAAATAGAATTTGTTTGATTACATGTAACCCCTTTATTTGTATTTTTGATTAGATATAATGATGTTGGTGGACTAAATGCACTGAGCACTGTATACTTGTGTATGAGCATTCACCCCCTCATTATTTATTATCACTGTGTAAAATACAACTTAGGAGTTATACATGTAATATGCATTATACATGTTTATATAGTATCGGTATGAATATTTTTTTCCTGAAGGCCCAGTCTTGCAAGTAAATAAATACAAAAACTTATCAAGTGTTCTTTGCCAAATATAATACTAAAGTCAGTGGCACTTCAATAAAGAAATATATCTGAAAGTAAAATGTGATACGTACATGTAGTAGTCATTAAGTGAAGTGTTGCATTCAACAGAAGCTTGTACAATTTACAAAGGATCAGGGTGAAGATGTTTCATGCATTGCAGGGAAAACATTATTTATTTATTTATTTTTTTTATTTTATTTTTTTATTATTTTTTTTTATTTTTATTTTTTTATTTTTTTTAATTTTTTTTTTTTTTTTGGGGGGGGGGGGCTACTTCTCAAGCTTGCATGCTTGAAAACGGCATTCTGAAGTTTGCTATGCATTGAACTCTATGCAAATTTTCCAGGGCTCCTGTATGATTTTCGGGGGAGGGGGGGGGGGCTATATTGCCCTGAGCCTCTGTGTATTTATTTCACTGATGCATTGTTGCAGGTGAATGAAGACTCCTTTTTATAAGACTCATTATTTCAAATTAGGCCCTTAGTTATTTCAATTTATAATGTATGTACACCAATTTGAAAGGTTGTCCTTTTTTACAGACTCAGAAAAAAGGTGGACTCCACTACATTACAGTTGATATATTAGATGTTTTCTGTGTGTTTTTTTTTTTTACCAGACCTTGTCTTTCATGATTGCATGACATCTAGGAAGATAGGTTTGTAGGTTAGTATGCTTAATACTAGGTATGTACATGTACAGTCAAACCTGTCTAGAAGGCATAATGACCACTCAAGCTAGACATAAAAAGCTGTCATAGGGATATGAGTATTATACATGTACATAGCATTTATAGAGTGCCATGTAGCTAGGTAGTGGTACCCTATTCAGAGGCTCATTAATTTATTACCCTTGGTCATCAGGTCCTGTTCAAGCCCGCGTAAAAATCTTATGCACCATCTCAACTCCCTAGGGAGCATACTAGCAGGAGCTGATCTACTTCTTCTATTTCTACTTGGGTACTCGACAGGATCCGTCAGTCAGGATGTAGAGTCGAGGGGAACTGGTGAGGTATCCCATGCATTGTATAAAGGGCACTACAGGCTAATTGAACACCCGAACAAGTACCCATTATTTTATACTCCTGGGTAGAAAGCAGCAATGTGGATTAAATGCCTTGCTATAGGACATAAAATGCAGGGGTCCTGTGATTCGAAGTCAATCGCTTATCCAACAGGTGGTCGCAAAAGCAGATTTAACTACAGGTATAATTAGCTTTGCGCTGTACTCTACTAAAGTAGAATCATTTCAGAATTTCAGATCATGCCATGAGATCACTTTGTTATATTATCTGGAATTTAACCAAATGGGTCGCAGGTCCACCCTAAATATTATACATGTAGATGTATTGAAAACAAAATATAAAAATAATAATGCAATTTAATGTATATCATAGTCTGCTAAGGCCACAGGCGTAGTGAGTTACGTAATACCTATTCAACTGGGGGGGATGGATGAATAGATCATCCCCACCACTTGAATGGGTATCAATGTCATGTCTACGCCTGTGGCTAAGGCACTAAGTCAGTTCGTTTGTAAGTTATATAATTACTGATCTACATGTATGATTTCCAGTAGTGTAAGATAGTATTTCATGTAGATCTGTAATTTATTATCATGCTAAATTTTAACAAATATAATACGATTTGTTTGATTTGTTATTTTACAAAAATGCAATGTTCTTGTTTTTGTAAATTTTTTTGTGAATTACATGTATTGGAAATTAAATTCAAGAAATATTGTACATGTAATGGCAATAAACGTGAAATGGTAATCTTTCAAGTGATTAAGACTATGTTATTTTTATCTTTTGTAGAACAGTATGATATTTAATTGTAGTTTCCTTATAGATGATATATGCAAGACGTAAAATAATGTTTCTCAATTTTGAGGTTTGAACAATGAGGTTATGTTGCTTGTAGTTTCTTTTTCTTTTCTTCCAAAACAATGAACATTTGACTAAAATATAAATCATCAGTATGAAAGATTGAAATATGTATTTATCAAATTTTTGTAAAAATTGCACATCCCAACATTTTCGAATCCACCCACATGTGAGATTGCATAGAATTGCCCTTATTTTGTGTTCGTATGCGTGTATGTACAGTATGTGTGTGTGTGTGTGTGTGTGTGTGCGTGTGTGTGTAATGTGTATGTGTGTGTTTGTGTGTGTGCGCGTGTGTCTGTCTGTCATGTATGAGTATGTGTGCGTGTGTGTGTGTGCTATGTGTATAGGCGCGTGGAACGGGTATTGTGATCGGGTTCGTCTCGTATAGACAGAAAGGCAGGGAGAAAGGAGATAGTAACTTAATCAACTGGTTCTTGTATTGCAATGAGGACTACATACTAGTTTTGCTTCTATACTGAGTCTTGTGACCTTTGGCCATGGATCTCATGAGCCCGATATCAAGTTTGATAGTTATCATATCCTGCAACTGCATGGTTATGACATTATATCAACAATGATTGTTATAAGCAATGAAATTGTTCATAAAAGATGCTATGTTTATAATCGATAATTATGTATATATGTTCCTATAAAACATGAATAAAGTAGGGTTCTCTACATACACATCAACCTTAGGGGCCGTATAGTCATGGTCAAATAACCAGGCTGGGGTGACACTATTTTGTCCAGGAAAGGGGTCAAATTGAACCCCAAATAAATATGTATCATGTTTTCTCGGGCAGAAATGTGTCTACTCAACACAGCTAAGACTAGGCAATGGCTTCCCCGACAATTCCCAGCGAGTACGCATTACGATCCTCAATCTTCGAGCCACTGACCACCAACATGAAAGCGGCGCCTCGCGCACGATTCGGATCCGTCATAGCCAATGAGCGAGCCACACAGCTCCCAGTCCGTCGCTTGGGTAACCATCGACGCTTTCGCCGCACACCACGGATGAGGTACATAGCATAATATAAAACTATGATAATACTATACAGCGGCTCGCTGTAATGCTTGCTTATATGGTAGATCATAGTACAAAACCTCGCTGTAATGCTTGCTTATATGGTAGATCATAGTACAAAACTATAGTACACAACCCCATTGCGTAAGTATATGGTTGCCCTTATTTTGTTATGGTTTTTATGAATAGCTAGTCGTGAGGGATAGTAGTACCTGTACACCACGTTGTGAATGGTATGCCGGTTTTATTATTTGCATAGGGCTGATCATTTTATTCAGGACAGGAGCTTTATAGATGTGCATTTATACCGCCAGAACATGGGAATATATTGTATAGTTAATATTCTACTTCGAGGTTTGTTATGATTCATTTTGCTATAATGCGACCGATTGAGAGGATTGGAACTACATAACAGAGGATTATATTACAGGAACATTACAATATATCAAAGCAAGAGTGAAAGGAAAGGTAGGCCATGCACATTTGTTCGATCTTTGAGATTATCTAAACATAAAGAGAGTATATAATATACAGTAGTGAGAGCTAGGAACGTAATCATCGATTTTTTTACGTGGGTGATGTATAATTATGTAATATCTGTATATGAGGCTGTACGAACTAAATTGTTTTAAATGGGGGATAGTATCCTACAGAAAAATTAGTAGATCAGATTGACAATTACTAGAGTTTATAATGTAAACACAATGTGTAGACACGCGCGTGATTTATTTTATAATTATTTTAAAGTACCAGCTTAATTACACTACTATAATATATCCATATACATGTAATTCAATTTGTCAAACATGTTAACGTGTTTGCGCGTGTGTCATGTTTCTATTTCATACTGTAATGGCCTCCGTTAATACTACCTCCAACTTCGTCAGTTTCCTGACTTGTGATGGGGGCGGGGCCATTGTCGATGTCCCCAGAAGCCATTTGCAAAGCCGAGCGGTATAGCAATTGCACAAAAGATGTTAGCTTCTAGAGACAAGGACGGTAATTAATTATGTGTGGGTTCGTTTAGCCAAAATATATGGCGTCATGCGAGAGTGGTGAGTTGTTGATTGTTATCATGTAAGACAATAAATAAAAACACAAGGTTTGTGGACAAAGATTTTAGTTTGCAACAACAAAAAGATATAAAAACAATATTTATTCAAATATAATTACAAGTCCCTATCGCCACTGGTATACTATAATTGATCAAATGATGAAGTATCTACACACTATCGTGACTTATATTTATAACATGCACGCTATCTCGTGACTTACATTTAACAAGGGAAAACTAAGCAATACTTATACTTTTATAGTCACGTTCTTTCGTGACTTTATATCAATGAACTAGCAATACTTATACTTTTATTGTCACGTTCTTTCGTGACTTTATATCTATTAACTAACAATACTTATATACTTTTTGGATGTGGGACTAGAGTAATTACTAAGTTTCGCAAGCTCCAAAAGGAGAGGTTTTGCGAGTGTTTGAGCTGAGAGCTACGTGTAGGCCTCGCGACCTGGAGGAGCTCTCGTGTATGGCCTCGCGGCCAAAAGCTCACGATCCAAGAAATGCACTTCTATATAAGCACTTTATGCGGACTAAGAGGAAAGCAACCTACGATGCTGCGTATGCGTGCGCGCGTAGTGGAAAGATACCAAACCGGCTCGTTTCATTGCCGAGTTTATCCAATTATACAAAGACTTCATCCCTTATTCTCATATCAACTTCACCATATAATTCAATATTTCCCTGGCTATCATACAAGCCATATTTCCGAGCACATAACTCATCCAAAGAGTTATAATTCAATCAAAATCCACAACTAGCAAACACAATTGAACCGTGTACATTCCACTAAACGCATACGCGCGCCGCTCGCTCACCGAGTCCGTTTCAAGTAAATAACCAAGCACAAATTCCTTATAAAATCCCTTATTTCTAGCTCATCTATACCTAATACATCAATTCATATATCTAGCCATCTTAACAATTATATTATCTATCATATAAGCTATCATTGAATTCATGCTTTACATTTAAATAGCAGCAAACTACAAATAAAACAATTTATAATCAATTACTGGCTCCGGAAGACGCTCGTATGCAAATGAGCTGTAATGCGTAATTTGCATATCATGTGTTTTGGAGTCGCTAAAAGTGTAACTGCAATAATAAACATGCTAAATTCTATCCTTTAACAACAAAGTATAGTATCCAAACTATTCACATACTGTATAACAAGTATCATTCTAAACTTTCCAATATATAACATTTGCATAACATTTGACAATGAAGTGAAATTTAAGGAACTATTTCAGAAAGCTTCAAATCCAAAGTTAGCCTATGCCAATATACTGTGTTGTGCGTCGCACAACGCAGCGCCTATGTAAATCAACTGCATTGTCGTTCTGAATGCACTACAATACGACACTATTGTCCAATTCACAATCACAAGACTCGAATTCAATCAATAACAACATCAACATAACTAATCTATAACTTTACCTGTTATGCGAGTTAATCCACCCTTAATTAATCTTCCATTTCGAGCCGAAGTTTCAAGTTCACAAGCAAACTATTACGATAATAAATGTAAGTGTTGCTAGTCTTAATTACAGACTTATTAATTATACGCGCCGTGGCGCGTTACACAGCCCTCCTCCCCATAAAATACGTCCTCGTATTTTGAGTGCAACACTTATATTTCGAGTGATGAACCTAGTTAAGGTTATAATACTTGCTCTTAATCGCAAACATCAAAGTGTTTATTTAAAAGACAATTAAAAAACGCTTCTAATAGATATTTCAATTCGACGTTTGGTAGTTATGATGGTTGTCTTATTGCCCACTCACACAGAATCACCTACATTACATTCGGGACAGGGATAGTTGAGTTGGCGCCACCATCATCATCAACCTCACTCATCATCAATTATTGTTTGCAACTTAAGACATCCGTCTTTCTTCCAAATGTGTCAATTCGATGTTCTTTTGGTAATCATAAGAACAAACTTAACAATTTTGTAATCATGTCATCACTCAAAATGTACATTTTAAATGTAAATAACAATAATCTTATATCTACTCAGTGGCGTTACAATAATTTCAAATGCAAATATTGAAATAGAGGATGAAGAGAGGAAGAGAGAAAGAGAAAGTGGAATAGGAAAGAGAAGTAGAGTCAGAAGATAGCAGAAATAGGTAGAGTGAAAGAGAGAAAACATTTGTGAAAACATTTATATCATATCATTCATTAATTGCATAATCTTTGTTTAGAGTTCTTTTCTTGCTTGTAGGTTATCAAGCGTATAATTTATCTAAGTCTTCTCCGCCATAGTAACAGTTCAGTGACGCGTTGATCTGCTCCTCGTCAGGATTGTTGACCAACTGTTACTTCACCATCACGTGTAGTCTTCGATGCGACCAGTCTCTTATCTCCGTCGTAAATTTCAGCCTAGTTTCTAGTTAAGTTTCGCTGTCTCCTCTCGAGGTTGTGATACGTGTAGTTTCTGAGATGAAACTAAGTTGTACCACCGAGAAGATTTCGTCCAGTTTATATCGCACGGGATATCGCATGTTTGGACGTAATTTTTGTTTTTGCTTCTCTGATAGGGGGTGGGAATTGGGTGTTAGGGAACATGTTTCAACGAACTTGGTGAAGTAATCTTATTTTATCTTGATTACTAGAACGTGGTATAAGTTTCGTTCATAGTTTCAGTGAGAGGACATATTTCCAGAGCCATATCCGATATGCTCCACATTGGGCTTGTACTTATACTACTATAGCCTCAAGTAAAGAGGTGCCTTCCTCCCCTCATGTGCGACTTTTACACTCGCGCACCGAGTATTAGAATGAAGGACAATGGTGCCTTCATTCCTACCCGCCTAAGTTTAGAAGTTCTTATCCCTGAGTAGCTAACTTAAGGGACTTATATTCAAAACATCGTAACTTACGCCCGGGTAATAACACTTAATAGTTCATCAATTCCGATCATTAACTAATTACTGTCGGAAAAGGGATCCATGACGGTTAACATTTAAACTGTCTTTAACATAAAATTCAAACAAGACAGATTGTCTTGAATGATAAAACATAAGTTCCGAAGGCATATGTTCCTACTCACAGCTTCAATATCATTCCGCGATATCGGGAAACCAAATTAATATTATTTTTTAATTAACTACTATTTCATCAAGTTCGTTGGTATCGCCTAACTTATATTCAGTGTTGTCACCGAATTGTCGACAGGGTTCCGGGATTTGTTCACTGTCGGATTCTAACGTGTCTATCGTGACCATAAGTACAGTATCGACTAATAGTTTTTCAGGTATGTGATAACAGCAAAGGTTTTACCTTGCCTCGGAAAGTTATCACTGTTCCTGACCGTTTCAAACTTGCGACAATTTATACTCTAATTAAATAGCACGTCAATGTCTAGAATTCTACCAAAGTGTTAGGGTTCGTCAATAATTATGTGCGCTCGTTAACCTTAGAGTTCATCAATGAGGCCTGGCAGACAGAGCTGTCCGGAATGACCTTCCAAACAATTGATGAAGTCGTTTCGCAATTAAATTGCTAAGCATTCAACGTACGTCTTTAACTAATGACGTGAGCCCTAACAAGTTTATTGTTCGAATCACAATAATTCAAGTCATGTTCGAGAACTAAATTAATTATCAACGTCAAAACATTATTATCAAACTTAGTTCAATACGACGGTTAAATATGACTTATTCGTAATTTGATCGCCCCATAGATCGTTGGGGTGACCATCTATCAACAGACTTTTCTCGGCGTCTCCATGTTTCGGGGTCTGGGATACGATGTCGACCGTTGAAACATGGGTTTGAGTCTACATGTTTATTCCGGCAATTTTCCCCTAAGTGTCCTTGTTTACCGCAATAGAAGCATACCACAGTGTTTGGATCATGGGACGGACGTTGGAGAACTCTACGGTTCATATTTCGCTCAACTGCTTCCTCAACAGCACTTAGGATTTCTTTCGTGACGTTTAGAGGATCAGTTGGTGTGGGAGAGTTAGATTCTACCATTCGGTTGTAGGTGGTTCGCTTCCATCCTACTCGTTGTGCTTCAGTTTGGAGGAAAGTTTCTGTGGTTATTGCGGCTTGAATAACTTCATCAAGAGAGGCTGCCCTTGCATGCAGTATACCGCCACGTATTTCCGAGTTATGAATAGCATCAACAAAGTGGATCTTTGCTAATCTGTCAATGCTGTCCGTATCAAAGTTCGGGTATGCCTGAGCGGTTAGTTCTCGAATATTACGACCTAGTTCACGAAGAGACTCATTTTGTCGTCTCTTACGATTTCTGAGTTCTAACAAATACGCTTCCGATTGTTTGGCAGAAGAGAATCGTAATGCCAATTCCATTTTCATTTCCTCGTAGGTCCATTGTGTGTTCTTTTGTTCATTTAACAACCTAAGTGCGGGACCTCGAAGGCTAGCGGCTAGGACTTGTACTGCTTGATCGTCGGCCCAAGCATTTAAAACTCGACACGATTCAAAGTGGGAGATATAATCTGTCCAATCTGATTTTCCGTCATATTTGTCTGGCATTATGACTGTAGGACGATTAAGTCGTACGGGGCGTGTTTCTTTGTCATGTTCACGGAAACTTGTGCCTTCTTTGGGAACGGGACTTTGTTTGTGAAAGCTTGTGCTTTCGTTAGGCACGGGAGTTTGTTTATGGAAGATTGGACTTCCATTATGTACAGCCGATTTCGTTTCGGGGCGGAATTTGTTTGATTCCTGTTTCGGGACAATTTGTTGGCTGTGCGGCATGTGTTCGTTGTCCAAGAATCTTTGTACTACCTCGCTTCCTGACATAGAAGAAATATCGGATAGTTCTTCTGTGGTTTCCCTAGAATTAACGTGTCTGTGCCTACGCGTTTTCTTCATCATTCGATCAACAAGTTTTGTCAATTGGACTAGCAAGCGTGTCTGAAGTCCTACTTTCTTTGATTTAGAACTTTGCGAGCTAGTTTTCGTGGCGTTTGAAAATTCACTTTGTGTTTCATCAGCTGAATCTTCGATCTCTGCTGATTTGTGACCTTTCGTGTCTTTGTCCATTTTACTTTTCTTATTTCTCATACTCATCGCATGTATCCCACTTCTGACACCAAATTTGTAATGGCCTCCGTTAATACTACCTCCAACTTCGTCAGTTTCCTGACTTGTGATGGGGGCGGGGCCATTGTCGATGTCCCCAGAAGCCATTTGCAAAGCCGAGCGGTATAGCAATTGCACAAAAGATGTTAGCTTCTAGAGACAAGGACGGTAATTAATTATGTGTGGGTTCGTTTAGCCAAAATATATGGCGTCATGCGAGAGTGGTGAGTTGTTGATTGTTATCATGTAAGACAATAAATAAAAACACAAGGTTTGTGGACAAAGATTTTAGTTTGCAACAACAAAAAGATATAAAAACAATATTTATTCAAATATAATTACAAGTCCCTATCGCCACTGGTATACTATAATTGATCAAATGATGAAGTATCTACACACTATCGTGACTTATATTTATAACATGCACGCTATCTCGTGACTTACATTTAACAAGGGAAAACTAAGCAATACTTATACTTTTATAGTCACGTTCTTTCGTGACTTTATATCAATGAACTAGCAATACTTATACTTTTATTGTCACGTCTTCTTTCGTGACTTTATATCTATTAACTAACAATACTTATATACTTTTTGGATGTGGGACTAGAGTAATTACTAAGTTTCGCAAGCTCCAAAAGGAGAGGTTTTGCGAGTGTTTGAGCTGAGAGCTACGTGTAGGCCTCGCGACCTGGAGGAGCTCTCGTGTATGGCCTCGCGGCCAAAAGCTCACGATCCAAGAAATGCACTTCTATATAAGCACTTTATGCGGAACTAAGAGGAAAGCAACCTACGATGCTGCGTATGCGTGCGCGCGTAGTGGAAAGATACCAAACCGGCTCGTTTCATTGCCGAGGTTTATCCAATTATACAAAGACTTCATCCCTTATTCTCATATCAACTTCACCATATAATTCAATATTTCCCTGGCTATCATACAAGCCATATTTCCGAGCACATAACTCATCCAAAGAGTTATAATTCAATCAAAATCCACAACTAGCAAACACAATTGAACCGTGTACATTCCACTAAACGCATACGCGCGCCGCTCGCTCACCGAGTCCGTTTCAAGTAAATAACCAAGCACAAATTCCTTATAAAATCCCTTATTTCTAGCTCATCTATACCTAATACATCAATTCATATATCTAGCCATCTTAACAATTATATTTATCTATCATATAAGCTATCATTGAATTCATGCTTTACATTTAAATAGCAGCAAACTACAAATAAAACAATTTATAATCAATTACTGGCTCCGGAAGACGCTCGTATGCAAATGAGCTGTAATGCGTAATTTGCAATATCATGTGTTTTGGAGTCGCTAAAAGTGTAACTGCAATAATAAACATGCTAAATTCTATCCTTTAACAACAAAGTATAGTATCCAAACTATTCACATACTGTATAACAAGTATCATTCTAAACTTTCCCAATATATAACATTTGCATAACATTTGACAATGAAGTGAAATTTAAGGAACTATTTCAGAAAGCTTCAAATCCAAAGTTAGCCTATGCCAATATACTGTGTTGTGCGTCGCACAACGCAGCGCCTATGTAACTGCATTGTCGTTCTGAATGCACTACAATACGACACTATTGTCCAATTCACAATCACAAGACTCGAATTCAATCAATAACAACATCAACATAACTAATCTATAACTTTACCTGTTATGCGAGTTAATCCACCCTTAATTAATCTTCCATTTCGAGCCGAAGTTTCAAGTTCACAAGCAAACTATTACGATAATAAATGTAAGTGTTGCTAGTCTTAATTACAGACTTATTAATTATACGCGCCGTGGCGCGTTACAATACGTTTGGAGCTTTATGCCTATTGTGTTACCGTAAGTTGCAATAGTAGATAGGGGGTGTTCAATATCTAAAAGCTAAATGACTATAGTTATGTTTCGTTATATGGTTTGATCTTCCATTTATCCAGGGTTGCGAATGATGTTATTTTTGCTGTTATACTTTGCTTTATTCTGTTCATTATAGGCAACAAGAACGTTTCCCCGAAATGGGATATGGTACCCTTCAAATGTATGAATTATAATTAATTCTCTTCGAACACGCGTATTGATGTTACCCAATTGACATTTATACACAGACCAGGACAATTGTCATAACTATTTAAAAAATAATAATGTAATGCTTGTAAGCTGTATATATATACGTTTTTGTTACATAATGTACATTTTGTTGGCAAGCATTATGGAATATGAAATGACAAACATTCTGGTTATTTCGGGGTTATTGGTACCCATTATTGCAATACACTGTATTAGATAAGTCCAGTGTAGAATGTAAGTAATATAAATAAGCATTAAGTGAAATGACTTTTGAAATTAAATTTATTGTCAATAATAATCAATTTAATATTTACAATATTTACAATTTACAATTTACAATTATTTAGTTCAAATAAATAATATAGTAAACAAATATACCATGCACTGAGAGCCTCTAGTTGAAATTATGGATTCCGAGGTGACAGGAAAAGCACTATGTTCTGAGGGTCGTAGACCCGAAGAACATAGTGCTTTTTCTGTCACCGAGGAATCCATAATTTTACTCAATATTGGGTTCAATATGATTGGGCTCAATATGATCACCCGGCGTTTATGACGTAATTCCTGGAATAGCATTTACTATTCCATGAATGACGTCACGCATAGCACATTTTTCTCCATGGGCATTACTATGTTTGGTCACATGACGCTATGTAGACCAATCACTGAACAGGATTTCATTCATGTAGGATATAAATATAAATAGTACATTTGATTGACGATTGGAACTATACATCATGCTAATCGAGGTAAGGTCCGATAATGATGTACATTAATTTATGGAAATAATGGAAGAATAACATTCACGATATAGGATGAAAATAAAATGGGGGGGGGGGGGGGGTGGGTTACCCTACAATTAGCCAACCCCTCTTCTGTCAATATCTAAATAGATGGGTCTAACCACGCAGTGGCGTCGATCCTGGGGGGGGGGGGGGGGCAGGGGGGCGGTCGCCCCCCCCCCCCAATGAAAATATTGGGGGGGGGGGGCGAACATATCATTTCGCCCCCCCCCCCCCCCCCCCCCCCCAATAATTCCGAAAATGAGGAAGAAAAAAATCGAGTGATATAATGCCAAAGAGGGGAAAGACAGATTTATCAATACTTAATCTTCAAAATAGCGGTTTTTTAGTTTGAAAAGGACTGTAAATCTCTTTTTTGCCGCGCGCTTCGCGCGCATACAGTTTCTCATATTGCAAGTTTCATTTTGGTTGCGGGAACTCACCTTTCGAAATGTGTTGGGCAGTGTAATTTCTCAAACGCACACCTCAAACGAAGTTTATTAAACCCTCATCTATAGATAGCACACCGTCACAGAAAATAAAATAATCTGAAATATATCTTTCAGTCAATTCGGTCCATATGCGCTGAACGCAAATCAAATTGGAATATCATGTCCCCCCACATTTGAAAGTGGAGGAGATTGTCCCCCTCCCTTTGTCATTATGTATGTTTGGTTCCATACTTATATACTTCATATTACGTGAAATTTCTGTCTCAGGTGTGCACCAAATCGCACGCTTTCACGCCCAAAAATACAAAAGCTCCCTAGTATACAGGATCACATGGATCCATCTCATGCAAGGCTCAATCTTTTCCTCGCTATGCCCTTTAAAAATACGTTACGAGTAGGTTCAATATTTTATACAATTTTAACACCCATGATAGGAGTTGCACATGTCTGAAATCTAATAGCTTCCGGGGGCTCCGCCCCCTGGACCCCCATTATTGTCCCCAAATGTGGGTGCCCCCCAAAGTCAGGTCTTCGAGCCATCAAGACACTTTCAATGAGCGCATAATAAAACTTCCGGGCATGCCAATGTGGGGCTTTTAGCTCTCTCAGTGGTCACTCTGGAAATTTTTTCAAATTTCGCCCCCCCCAATCGCAAAAACGGATCGACGCCCCTGTAACCACGAACCTGGTTGTAGGTAATTCATGGTCTAACCAACACAAGGGGGGGGGGGGGGGGGAGGGGGTACCCCTACAATTAGTATAGGGGTGTATAATAGTCAACCCCTCTCCTGTCAATCTAACTACATTGTAATTGGGTCTAACCAACACCTACATGGGGGGGGGGGGTACCCCTACAATTAGTCAAGGGGCGTACAATAGCTAGCTAGCCATGACCCCTCTCTAATTGCCCCCCCCCCCCCCCCACCCCCCCTTCGCCAGAGGGAATACATCCATACAATCGTTTCTAGCCCATGTTGCCCCAGGTTGCATCGGAATTATTGCTACCTGTTGCATTTTTACTATAATTGGGGTGAGATCGAGGCGGAGGGGTGGGGGGGGGGGGGGGGGGTGCATTTGAAGATGTAAACTTTCTAAAGTTTCCAAACAATCAAACATCCTTCCTTTTCGCAGCGTGCCTTTCTTAGTACCACGCCGTTATGGGATGCGGGTCATCGAAATCTCTCGACGTACCATCCGGTCCGTCTGATTACAAGTATATGGTGCAACAGACGTGGGATAAAGTCGGCGCAACCTGCAACAACACTAAAAAGATGGATACCGCGACGAGAAAACTAGTGGTTAAAAGGTCCGGCTGGAAAACCGTCAGGATATTCGTGTCGTCTACATTCAAAGATTTCCATGCGGAAAGAGAAGTTCTTGTAAAAGAGGTGAGAATCTAGACGAAGTTCAGTAGAATTGAGAAAGCAAAAATGGTACCGTCAATACTGTCTATGTAATTCTATCTTTGTTTACCTCTTAATTTGTTTACACAATAGTGCGCTTGTCCATATTTGACCGTACAAATCACATCGATAAAGGGATCATCGAAAATTTGCGCGTATATCGGTGTGGAAAAATCCGCGGCGTTGCTGAACGTATTTCGCATTGAACCACACTGATTGGGCAGCACAATTGGTTGATTGTAAGCCGAAAATCAACCTTTATACGCAGTGGCTGTGCCGTAATTATATAGCTTTCAGAATAGCATGGACAAGTTTATTAGACGTGACATTGAACTGACAATGCAAAGAAGTTCAATCACATTTCAGTCAGTTGAAAAAGGGATCATCCTGTCATTCCGGTATCAACATTTCGGGTCATTGATCATTCTGCATTTAATTTTATGTCAACAAAAATATAGCCTAGACTGTCAAGTAGCCAAAGAAGACGTAAAAACTAAGATAGAATCATTTACATTAAAGAGAAAGTTGAGTTTTGGTAGAGAGGGCGCTAGACTACTTAATTGGTTTGTGAGGTAATGAAAAACTGAGTGTAAAATTTGAAAGAGCATAATATTTAAACAATAAAATCATCTTTGTTTGATCAAAATCGGTTCAGAAACGACTGAAATATCCATAAATATAACAATTTGTAATAAACCCGGGGCCCCGCACATCTACAATGTATTGTAAATGGTCCTGATAGGACCATTTACTGCTCACAGTGGTAACAATCTACGGGACACAATTTGAACTACAAACAGAGAGAAAAGAACAGCATATCTAAAGTAAAAAATTGCATACCTAGATTGAAGCTGATTTAATGATTTATTGTACAAAATTTCATTTTCAAATGATAAGTCATACTTACAAAAATCGTCATATAAGTTCCATTTCTTTCTCTCCCTGCTCGATGTCCCATCGTAAACAAAGAAAGCCCGCCCGCAACATGCGGAGGCCGCTTATTTTTGTCCAAAACAAGCCAACTCGCGATCTGCAAGCATGCCCGCCGTATCCGATTTCGGATACGCCGTATCAGAATTCGGATACGCCGTGTCAGAATTCGGATACGGTAACACGTGTGGTGTGGGAAGCTTGCGGGAAATACATGACAGTCATCCAGATAGCAGCAACACTTTCGAGAGGGATCACGACTGAGATTTTCTCAGTCTTTTTATTTTCCAAAACTGCAGATTTTCCATTTTTTTCGACATTTGAAGAATAATTGGACCATTTTGGTAAGTTCATATAACACTTGTATCATTTTTAGGGCCAGTCATGATTGATTTTGTTGAATTTAAGATAAGAATTTTGTGTGAAATTTTGACAAACTTTTTTTGTACTGTCCCACATTGTTCCCGTATAGCGCAGCATTACAATGTAGTGTTGTGTGGGGCCCCGGGTTTATTAGAGAATTTTGAACCAGCCATTAAAAATTCAAAAAAATGCTTCCTCTTTTCAAAAAGTTACAAAATAGGTATTTAAATAGTTGGTTATTTCTCTATCTAATCACTATTTCAACAAAGCATCACATGCACAATATTTTATTCAAAATGGTTGAAACCGATGAGTGTTTAGAGAGCGCCCTCTTACGTTTTAACGGCTCTTTTTGAATGATAACATGATCTTTACTACGTCATTTGTAATTTTGTGTTCCTTTCTAGTTATAACTATTAGTTTGTAATGTAATGATGCAGGTTTTGGTTACTAAAATTCAGTTTCACTAAAACTGTACTCTCCTTACCAGAACTCAACTATCCCTTTAATATTTGGACTTTTTTTTAAACATGACAATTGACATGTTAAAGGTGCACCTGTAAAGTGTCAGATATTGCCCAAAATGATATTTGAGACTTCAATCCTGTACCAAAATCATTGTAAGATACGTCCGAATGATGTGTGAAAGTTTCATTGAAAAAGAACACTGCTTTCCTGGTTAAAAAAGCAAAAATATGTGTCGGCTTTTACAACTAATTACAGTATGACGTTTATGACCGTTTATAAACACTCTTGAGCTGAATGATTATCAATGATAGATATCGTCATACTAAAGGGCCATTTGAAAAAATCTAACCCTTTTTTTTTCTTCTCCTACCATATAAAGCCAAACAATACGGTAGAAGAGAAATGTTGGAAGCTCAAATTAATTCTGTGGAGTTAGACACTTTACAGGTGCACGAGTTGTTACTGACCATCTTAGTAATTCAGATTCTTACCAAAACCGTTTCTTATTTTAGGTTTAAACTAAATGTTTTTGTTCACACGAAGGAAGAAATTTTCCTAAATTCTGTTCTTTCTGAATACTGAAGAAACACAAACTAGAACTGTAATCAGCAATCACATATTCTGTCCACTAAAAATCGTGAAGGAAGTCACTTCCAATAACAGTGAAAAATTATCCAGCACATTGCCATAATTAACAATTTGTATGATAAGAAAAAAATTAAGAGAACACAGAATATACACCGGGTTAACCAGTAAATGACCGTTGTGGGTGACAGATTACCATTTTGGAAAATGACCAACATATCACAAATAAGGACTCAATAATTGTAGAACTGAAAATTTGTGATTTTTGCATTTACCTTGTTGAACATTGCCTTACCTCTTGTATTTCCTTTGCCAGGTTTTCCCTGATCTGAGAACGTGGTGCGAGAAAAGGCGGATTCATCTAGTGGACTGTGATTTGAGATGGGTAAGTAATGGGTACTTTGATTATTCTGAAATCCATGCACATAGCCCGCTGTCCCATTCATCGTGTATTCCCATTATATGACTTCGCCGAGCGCCGGTACAGCAGAAGTGCGCTTGCCCATGAAAATCATATGAATATTTATGAGGCGAGCCCCACGCACACGTGCCAGAGCGCTCCACTGTGCATGCACAAAAAAGTACGACGATAGCTACATGTACTGTGTGGCTAAAAATATCGGGACTGCAAAACCATGCATAATGTCCATGTCAACAACTTTATCAACACTCGCACACAAGAAAATGGCAATGAAACGATCGATAAAAGTATGTAGAATTCAGATAAATTATCTTCTTTCACATACAACATTTTTGAAATATCGAAAACTTTGGCGAAAAACAGCAGGTGAAAAAGACCTTCTTTCACAAGATTTTGTCCAAAGAGTCGCGTATCGAATTTGGTATCAACGTGTAGAATGGGCGTTCAGAAAGCCAATGACGTAAGCATCGAAATGAATTGTGGGAAGAGAATGCAGCGAAAAGGGTAAACCCTGTGCTATGTCCAGACCGATACCGCTCCGATACCACATTTTCATGGCATGCATAATCGACCCAGAAGCCAGCCAAGTCTCGTAATGAGATGCGTGCGCACGCGATCGATGACGTCATGCATACATTATCGTTCGCGAAAGGTACAGCTCGCTGGCTATGTGCCATGGTTGTATCTCTAATTTACCGAAAAACTCCGTGTATAAGACGCACTCGTGTATAAAACGCACCCCCAACTTTCTATTAAAAAAAAAAAAAAAAAAAAAAAAAAAAAAAAAAATAATAAATAAATAAATTTTTTTTAGAATATTTTTTTTTCATGAATATTCATATATTCATGAGGTAGCAATGCTCATTAAATATGCAAAATACTAAATTCATTAATAACTTTTTTGTTGAGAAAAATGTATAACCACTGTTTAGAAAATTGAATATTTGAGTGCTGCTACTCATGAATATGAATATTCAATTAGTAGCAGTGTTACTGCTTAAAAACTTGCATTTTGTTTTGCTAACCACTATAATTTATGTAGGAAAAAGGTATATTTTGATAAATGTTCCCCCTTATATCAAGCTCTTGTCATGCCCTAGACCAGTTTAATATGCATTAAACATGACTACCGGGTGTCCCCCAAAAAAAATTATAATTTTTTTTTTTTTTTTTTTTTTTTTTTTTATTTTTAATTTTTTGGCTGTACCTGTGTATAAGACGCACCCCCCACTTTGAAAATTTTCCGACGGAAAAAAAGTGCGTCTTATACACGGAGTTTTACGGTAAAGACTAACTTTCTGTCAATTAATTGCAGTTAATTGGTATACATATATTGTCAATCTTAGCACTGTCAATGGTCACCTTGTGAGTGCGTTAATGTGCATGGGTTAATTGGCTTGTAATGTATGGTAGGGTGTACTACACATCGGCACTGTTTTAATATCGGCACCCCGCGTAATATTTGTTTTGCGCGTGTTGTAAAAAATCGCGCATGAGATGATGCGTGCTACCATTAGAAAACTGAACTGGTCGAAATTTTGAGGAGAAATAATGTGTAGATCGTCTGCTACGAGTAATACAAGTAAATACGATAAATAATACCAACCTCGCACAAGAAATTTTGAGTTGCGTGCATTGTCCAATGAGGGTTGAGGGGGTGACGGTATTAAAAAACTTCGAACTTGTGAAGCCAAAAAACAACGCGCGTCGTTCGAAGGCGATATCTCAAAATATAATTTATATATCGCAAATCTGATCATCGCATCGGAATCTGCACTATTTTCTCAATATGTAAGTAAAATTTCAAGAAATTTGAATGATTTTTAAATCTTAAACTGTCGGAAATGTTTTAGGGTGCCGATGCGGGGTCACTCAATCATACAGGCAAACCTTTCTTAGTGGCCACATAATTACAAAGTGGCCACCAAAAGTACCTTAATCCACTGCAGAGAAAATCAATGTTATGGAACCTGTTCATTATTTGTGACCGGCTACGTATATCTAGCATATAACCCGGCACTTGTCGGTAAAAATCAAAATTTTTGATTTTCATACCATTACAAATGCCTCATCACAAGCTTTCATTTGATGCTTTGTTCTAACAAATTGGTCAATAATTGGCGAAGATATGATTGTTTAGATTTTACAATCAAAAGTCTTTTACACACATTATGTGAACTTAAATGCCCATTCCTTCACAACATGAATTACAGACAAGTGCAGGGTTTTGCTATAGCCGGTCACATTTAGTTCTAGGCCACCTCACCTGTATACAGTGGCCACATTCTTGTTTCCCCTTTAGCCTGGTTACAATACACAGGTTTGACTGTACTGTGAAAGAAGAGGTCTCGACATATTTACAGACATAATTTGCATACAAATGCTCCCTTGTTTATATTCAAGCACTATTAACCAACTGTCTATGGGGAACCTGGTGGGCTCTGAATTGACTCAACAGGGATTTTGAAATCCAGTACTACTAAGAGAACAATTACAATTATGTGCTTTGAGAGCCTCCAAACTTTAAAAGGAATATTATTTGTGAGTAATCATGTATAAATACATATTTCAACAAATCAGAGATCAGAATTCAGAACATTGAAACAATAATTTGCTTGTTCACAATGTGGTTCAGACTTCTGAGATTGTTTTAAGTGACTGTGGCGTGAGCCTTGAACGCTATGCATTTTTGTAGAAACCTGCCAATTATCACTTTAATGGGAACCATCACCCCATAATCATATTCTTATATAATAAGGTTAATTTAGTTTTAATAGTGGTCAATTCCACCAACAAGTCAGAAAATTGGTTTCGAAGAAAACTCATCACCATACTAAAGTTCATGGGTCTGCAGGAGAAGACTAGTCTATTGTCTAGGATGTACGCCTCTTCCGTGGTTCTACTGTCTTCAAACGTAGCCCTGGGTGTATAGAATAAGTGCTCTCGCACAGGTTTGGCGCTTATGGAACCAAAGGCCCTGTAAGTGTTTGTGATTAATTGCATTGTTCATGATCACACAACCCTTTGCAAAGTGCTGGACAGCTATTTAATATCAAACAATGGTCCTTTGCAAAGTCTTTGCGTGGTGGTCCTGTTAAAAAAAGTTTTTTTCTTCATTTCTTCTTGGTCATACTGAACACACTACATGTATTCCTTGTGACCAGTCTCGAATGGGTTTCAGTCTCACAAGCACACTATTTCAGACTGTGTCAATACCTTGGTCAATATTGAAAATACCTAATTTACACAAGTTCTCTTCAGTGCAATTGGCACATATATTGAAAGTAATCATTATCATTGGACCTTTAATTTGCATTATAAGGGAAAATAAAATTTATTTTGGATAGCTCCTTTTTGTAACAAGATTGCCTTCATTACAAACATGATCATTTTCACATGTGGGGGCTTTTTACAAACTACATGTACTAGCCCTCTGTAGGTGAAATCACTCAGAGAGCCTCTATATAGTTAGTTAATGTAAGTACATGTATGGTTCTTAAACGTGCTATTTTTGACTGTGCCAATAATGGAAGTACCACACTACCACTTCACTGTGAAAGCCTTTATTGATGAACAGAACAACTCAATGCTGCAGTCATAATGGGTGCCATGGTAACGGTGTAAACAATAAGAGGCCGCATTATTGATTGAACCCGAAATGCAATTATTATTAATGGAAGTTCATTTGTTGCTCAGTGATGTGTGCAGTCATATAGTGAAGTTTCCGCTTGATGGATGTACATTATGTGGTATCTATTTGTCAGCTGAAAGTTTAAATTAAGGGCAAATACTGACATACATGTACATGTAGCCTTATGACACAGAAAAGTACATTTTTGAAATGGAAATTGCATTCTCTTAAAATCTGATTTTAAAAGATGTCACAAATACTTTGTTATTTTTTACTTTACAAAAATAAAATCCAAATTCCCTTTTGTTTGTTGACATTTTATTGTTGAAGATTACATTTGGTTGATTATTGTTCTGCCAAGGCCAAGATCATGGCAAACACCCTGGTAATAAATTGATTACATGTAGTCCTTTTAAAAGAGCATTTATTCTGTTTTTACCTCTTTTATTCTAAAAGCTAACTTAGTATGTGTATTTTGCACAAAGGGACAAAATAAATGAATTTAAACTGTTCAAAGGAAATCATAACAAGTTGATAGCATTTATAAAGATATGAACTAGTGCTGTAACCGATCATCGGATCGGCATGCGAGTAAGTAATTTTGGTAAAAGAAGAGGTAATCAGTTTGAAATGAAAGCATACCCTTACAAGATTACCTTGGGCTTATTAATATGGATATATGTTGCTTTGGTATTCATTTATATTCCCAAATTGTGTTTTTTGGGGATCATTTTCCAAAGAAAAAAAAAAAGATTTTTTTTTTTTTTTTTTTTTAAATATTTTTTTATAGCCGATCATCCGATCCCGATCATCGATCCGATTTCGAAGATCGATAAAATTTTGCCGATCCGATCAAAACGATCCGATCATCAAGGTCAGTTACAGCACTAATATGAACAGGTTTTTATGTATAATCTCCTGTATCTCTACCATCTTAATAAAACAATGCAATTTCTTTTGGCCTAGCTGGTTGGGCAAGCAATTCACGAATGTTCACTTTGGTGGCCCAAAGCCAGAATTAACTCCTAATGTGCCAAGCTTGCATTTTTTGCGAGTTACAATACACGACAAATGCCATAGAGCATTAAAATCCCTGGCA
>JBAMJV010012410.1:0-37465 GCA_037951105.1 Echinarachnius parma | reverse complement strand
GGCGAGCCGTAGGACTTGTTGCCTGAAGGGGGTAGGAACAACCAACTGTGTGAGCATCTGCCCGTTGGCTTGTGCAGGTGACTGAAATTCACGGAAAAGAAGATTATTCTTATAGTAATAACGCACCTGACCCTTTCCTACGTTGATGGACCCACCTCCTGCAGCAGCAATCTGTCGGGGTTTCTCCAAAGACTCATCCTGTTGCTGAGCAGCAATGATGTCCTCCCTGGTAGCGGCAATCTCTGGGTCTCCCACTGATCCCAGCGGCCTCCAAGGCCTCTCCTTCCGCTGCCTCATACCACGTGTCTCTACAGCTGCGGCTGGTGTTGTTCCATCCAGTTCTGGCTGTAACGTACTCTGGTCATCGATGCTTGATTCGGCACCGACCTCCTCAGCGCTGTCGTCTGGCGGAGAATCATGTGGCTCCTCGGTGACCACTCCACTGTCCTCGGCTGCTTCTGCTAGCCACCCAGTTTCTGCTTCATCAGGCTTCCTTGCACCTGAAATGTTACCAATGATAACATCATAAACAGGGTTAGACATGCAAAGTGCATTCACCTTACCAGAAAAGAAAGGACAACTTACCTTTACTGTAGCGACCGGTACAGACCTCACTGTTCCGTCGATAAGGACACAAGTCTGACTTTCACCAGTGAATTCATCTTCACGCACTAACTCAGCGCGTACCACAACAGTACTACATCCAGTATCACGTAACACTTTCACTGGCTTACCGTTCAACATGCCCTCACAGACTGGCATGTGAGTACCTACAGTGCACACTGCACTAACTACTGGAAGTTTGTGTCCACACTGCAGAGTTACTGACTTCATGTCAGCGCCTACACTAGCACTAATTTCCTCACTACTACTATCATCTGCCGTGTTCTCGGGACACACCCCAACAATACAAGCACTGCCCGTTTGCTTGCCCGAATCCGATCGGAAGGGGGAGGGCTTCTGATTGCTGAAGCCTCGCTTTCCACGATCTGGACATTCCATAGCTAAATGCCCTGGCTTACCGCATACGAAACATTTGCGTTTCGACATCGGGACAAAACCACCTTCCGGTTGTGGTCTCCCGACAGCTGGTCGCTTCAACTTATCAGCCTGCGGCGCGTTACGATTCGGACCACGCGCAACGGGTCCGTGCGCTGAGCAATACTGCTCTGCGGTTTCTACCAATTCGGACAATTTCTTCGGGCTCCGTTCTTTAATAAACATCGCCAATGAACGATCACAACCGTCAAGAATTTGTTCCATCACTAACAATTCGAGTAGCGTTTCATAAGACTCACCTCTTCCACTCAACTCTACCCACCGTTTGGCGTAGGCAGTTATCCGAGCGGAATACTGCATGAACGTTTCATTGTTGCCCCGTTTTGCGTCGCGAAATCGCTTACGAAATCCTTCACTCGTTAGAGCGAAGTGCTGCAGCAGCGTCGCTTTCAATGTCGCATATTTGCTCGCGTCTTTGGCAGGCATGCGCGTGTAAACGTCTAATGCACGCCCTGTCAACAGATTGCCTAACGCGCACGCCCAATATTCCGGTGGCCATTTCTGTAGTGTAGCATGGCGTTCAAAGCGCAATATATAAGCATCCAGCTCATCCGAGTCTGCTCTGAACACTGGCATATTTGGCACATTACTAGGGATACCCTTGGGAACGCTACGCGTATGCCCTAGCTGAATCAATTCCTTCTCATGTTCCCTTTCCTTTTCCCGTTCTTCCCGTTCCTTCTCACGGTCTTCTATTTCCTTCTCCCGTGCTTCCCTTTCTTTCTCACGATCCTCCCTTTCCTTATTCCTTTCCTCCCGTTCAGCATCTTGTTGCTGACGTAATTCAGCCTTACGTATTTGTTCCTTACCCTCTACAAAATCTAGCAATTCCTGCCCTTGCAGACCACACTGTTGGCCCAACTTCATAAATATTTCCATAGACATTGTTCCTTCTTACAATCTTACGAGATGTCAAGCAAACGCTACTCTACCTAATCAAGTACTACACTAAATACCAATAACTCAATTATAACACTAGCAAGCCGTCATACCACATAACATAGTCCGCCTGTTCGATGATAATCCAGATAGGTTTCCTCTCCCGGACAAGCCCCCATTTGTCACGGCCCGGTTGAGGGTCGACAATTAAAAATAGAGAGGAGAACTTATCGTAAGGACAATCAACACAACAAACTGACTAGGACTCGTTAACTTCAGTTTAAAGTATTTTAATCAATATAAAATACTCACTTTCAAATCAAAATGACCTTCAAAAGGTTTCAGACTAAAACAAATATAATTGTGACAAATTATTCCAAACGACTATAGGGTGAATTGCACGCCCATATAATAAAAGAACATCTTGAGACTTACAATTTCGCTGTGATTTTAAGGATTTACATTTACATACTCAATAACTGAATGAATGTTTAATGATAACACGGACTAATCAAAGCACACACACACAACCTACTGAATCACCCAAACACATCACAAAAAAACAACCTGACAGTTCGCGGTTGGGGCCCCGTTACAGCGTTCAAACACGAGCTGAAGGATTACTGGTTCTCGACGGTGATTTCTGGTCGATGTCCATTCATGCGTCTCCGTTGCGACGACCTTGACGAGTCCACGATGTCGGTGACGACGCTGCGCACCTCGACGAGGAACGGTTACACCTGCATTCCAGGGTTCCGGTGAAAGACGGCTCCAGTCCCGAAATAAAACTCTATAATGGAAGAATAATCACCAAAAGTCTTTCCAGAAGTCTATTCTTTATTATAGTCACATGGGTATTCATTTCGTATACACACAGACATCAGCATCCATACGCATGCATCACAATTACTCAGTCCGTGTGAATTACAATAAACTTGAGTTCCTTCATTTCAAATAACTAATTATTGGCTTTATTTAAAAGCCAAGTCTACCGAGATATATCAACTGTAATTTCTATAATTACTTGCTTTGACGAAATATCAGTGTACGTCGTCAATTAATGGTTAACATCATCAATCTTTCTTAATCTAACATCCGTACTTCACATTCTAGTAATCAAATCATTAAGGTATATCATCGTTTCTCAGATTTGTAACAAACAGTTATTACATGTCTAACAAAATTGTATTATTTCATTTACACAATAAATATGGAATGACAATTTGAGCTTACCACCATAGGTGAGTTTTCCCTCTAAAAGACACATTGACTCGTCCTCTTCTAATAACAGATTGGTCTGTTTAGACCCCGATGAAATACTGATGATTCTTTACTAATAATATTAACAGAAAATAACATGGTGAAACAACATGACGGCTGCTTACTTTGGCGAACTCCAGCACCAAACCCAACTACATTGGTTTAGCGCACTGACGTCTTTACGCCCCGAAAGCAAAGAACAGAATGATTCATAACGTACAGTACACGGCAATGCCTTGCCTAACATATCACTTCGGGCGTGGCACATAACAGCTAGCTTTCATGTTCAAAGGTAACCCTTATACCCGCACTTGATCCCTAAACCTACATTAATACAATAGCAATACGACAGTACGGTAACGAAAGGACTATGTTACCGCTACGGACACCGATTGCTCATTTGCATACTTTTCTAAGCAACGAGCAACATAACAAAAGAGCTTCTAGAAGAGCTTGCATTCCAGGCAATCGCCTCGTCATTACCCCTGTCACACTTAGCTACCTTTCACCAACGATCGTTAAAAGGAATTAAATAAAAGTAAGAAAAGCTAAAAGACAAAATCAATGGCAATTTCACACTCTACCTGTGACACATATAATGATTCAAATGTTATGCATACATGTAAACCTGACCAATCAAGGCTGCTACAAGTTTCCACCAATGCTTGCCAGATCTTGACAAAGTTTGTTGGACATATCAATGTTCCCAAATAGACACGGTAGCTGGCAGCTAATTTGGGGTAAACAATGTCCGCGTGAAACGTTTATGAACGGAATGTTTCGGGAATTCCGTGTATCAAGCTATAGCGCTGAGTCGTGAGACGTTGTCCATCATGATTTTCACATTGGTCTGTTACAATCATCTGCGTACTTTCGTCACCTGTTGTTGCCATGTTTACAGGCAACAGACGTGTCTGTAAAGTTCCTCCACACCTCGTACATAGCATGCGGATCCTTGAAGCCATGAATGGTCATCAGATCATCGTTCCTCAACGAGCACGTATCGCTCTTCTCGCCCCAGTTCTTGAACCCACCGTTGTACTCTGGAACGACACCGACCTTCTTGGCGAGAATTCCCTGGTAGGCATCGTCGATGGGAATAAACGCTGTCTTTAAGGCCTGCTCGTACATTGGGGCCACGATGTCGGACGATATCACGTACCCACCGCCCGAACAATATGGCGGGAAATAGCGCCCGCTGTAGAATTTGTCGTTCACGAAGTATTTGGAGTCCTGACGGGTGATACGGACGCTCCTGTAGAGCACCGACCCCATGAAGTACTTAGAGGTTGCCTTGCCACCGCTTCGCGCTTTTTTGACGTGATTGATGATGTTGGGGAAGTTAACGAACATGTCGTCGTCGCCCTTGTAGATGTAAGCGGCTTGTTGGCAGTTCTCCGCGACCCACTTAAGACCGAGCACGACCTTGAGCGTCAGGTTCTGAAAGGACTCTTTGAATTCCGCCTGGATGATGTCACCATACTGGTCGTCCTCTGCTTGCACCTGCGCCTGGATCTCATCGGTGTCCGTCTGGGTAAGACCCATAACGAACAGTGTCCGGATGCTCTCCCCGAGGACCTCTGGCTGACTTCCCCACGTCTCACGAATCGCCTGGCGGGATTCGAAGTGGCGCGGGAGCGAGCTGATGAGGTTGAGCATGAAGATATCCTCATCCTGTCCCTGGTCGTTGTAGCAGAACTTGGGATGATCGTGAACCATTGTGAAGACAGTGTCCAGGTAGGGTGCGTTGTCAGCAGTACTCGAGAGGACCAGATCTAGGTCAGGATCTGGACAATTCCGCAGGAATGTTTCGTTGTGCAGTTGATCAAACGCAGTTCGTATCAGCTCGGGTTTTGCGAATCCCTTGAACGTGAAAACCTTACTCAGCTCACATACGTTATGTTCATAATCACGGAAGTTGAATAAATCTTCCTCAATAATGTTCCACTTGAGTTCATATGCAATTGTACCCATGAAGACATCGCCAAACGGAATAATCGATCTGTCATATGACTCACGATACACGTCATGCACGGCGGACATGGACAAGATAAAACCAGCATCAATTGTGCAGAAAGGGGGATATGTTTGGCGAGGATATATTTGTCTGGACACGTAGAAGATACTTTTTCTATCTCGTATCGCTCTGGAACTGTCTCGTATTCTACCGCGCCACATACTCTTATCGGCGTCATGGACATGCAATGTTCTAAGCGACCTGACCAACCTCTCTATGTTCAAGTACGTATGGTCGTCCCCTAAGTACACGTACTTCGCCGAAGAGCAATGCGACGAAACCCATTTCAAGCCGGTGAGAGTCTTAAGCGTGGAGTTCCTGAAGTCTTCGATGAAGTTACCAAGCACGATGTCGTCGTAGCGATCGTTTTCCTCGAAGATGGTTTCCTCGAGGTCGGTTCGGTCTTTTGGCCTTCCCACAACAAACATGGCAAGCACGCCCTGGGTCTCGGCGTCCGGAGCGTTGGCCCAGGTCTCGCGAATCGTCATCCGGAACTCCAGGTTCTCCGGCTTCGAGTGGATGAGCAGAAGCAAAAACAGACTCTCATCTGAACACTTGGAAGCATGGTCGTACTTCTGCTTCAGCACCTCTGAAAAGAAGTCTGCGTTCATCCCAGCAAAATCGTTTTCTTCGTCTTCTTTATCCTCCTCCTCGTCCTTGGCCTCTTTCTTGATAGTTTCCTCCACATGTTCATCATTTCCCTTAACCTCACCCGGACGCTCGTCTTCATCGACATCTTCTGCTTCCTGTTTGCCGGAGCTACCGCCTGGCTTGGCTTCTTTATTCACGGTGCCTGGGTTATGCTTGCTTTCTTGCAAGATAGACCTCACATTTGGGTTGCCGTGGACTGGTCCATCCCTGATGCCAAGCGTGTCACGGCCTTTCACGCTGACCTGCTCGAGCAGGCCCTCTTTGGACGAGTCGAGGTACGAGGTGACGACGAGGACCTTGGCCATGTAGATGACGACGATGAAGAAGACGAGGCCTTCCAGTGCCCTCGCCCGGAGCACCATGATGTGAGTGGTGATCGATGATTGATATGATGGTTGTTGTCAGAACGACGTATCTCCACCGCTTAGTCACCAATTGTACACTGTATGCAAAAGAAAAGAGTAAACGGAAGACGTTAACACTTATCATGCTTATTAGGGTACTTCGAACATGTAGTTATTATTATTATTATTTTTTTTTGGGGGGGGGGGGGGTGGTCTCAAAAACCTACTCACACACTCACCCTGTTAACTCTCAGTTTTAAACTCTTTTATTATCATTGTTTTGTAAAGAAATCATATTTAAAATTACATTTCCTGCACTAGTTTAAATATTCATTTTTGTATTAACATTTATTGTACTAAAAAATAAAAGTTATAACGCTCAATTATATACACCTTCGTCATGATAATTACTTTTATGCAATTAATTTTCTTTCAATATACGTAGACATTTGAAATGACATGCATTATTTGCATTGATTATATCTATTATTAATAATTGCAATAATATTGTCGTGATGTACAATATTTTTGTATTGGGGGTATGTTAGAACCCCTTTTTAATTTGTTGCATGTTTTAATATTTGAATTTAATATGTGTTTAAAAAGATATGTTTATACATGCAATTATTGTTTTTGTTTCCATTGTTTTTTAAAATTGTACTTTCATGTTTAAAGGGATCAAGTAACTTTGTTGACAAGTGCAAAAAGTGATGAGTGATTAATAAAATGTGTATTGCTGTGATCTGATATGTCCACAAGGTAATGTGTGAACATTTCACATTAATTGGATGTTTTTTGGCTGAGATATAAGCAAAAATGCAAAGTGATATTCACTAACTCATTGCACTTACTTTGTACACGGCTTAAATTATCCCGTAGACAATTTAACATCTGAACACTTCAATCTTAAATATCTTTTGAACGAAATGGAAATTCGAAAAACCGAAACCTGTCCCATGCTTTTGTTAATATAAATATAATAAGGTATGAGAGAACTACTAGAGTTCCAAGTAAATTTTGAGGATATGGACAATGTTACTAAGTCCCTTTAAGCACGTGCAATTCAGCTCGTTTACTTCCATACGTGTTCACATTTAATTTTTTTTTTTTAAAACATGAATAATAAATATAAGCAGGGTGAGTGTGCGAGTTAAATGGATATACATACAGAATTGACATACATTTGTTGTATCTTCTTTCCAAAATATAGATTTACATAAAGTCAAGCCACGCATCAACATGTTAGACTTTTGCGACGATCTTCTGGACTGTTCAATTTGAATAATTATAGTCAATTACAATTTCAAAGTAAAAACGATTTTGTTTAGCTATTAACACCGCATAGATAAACATCCTGCATGTGTTATCGTGAGCAAAGTCTGAATTGTATAGAATGCATGTGATTTGTAGGTTGTATGCCAACACTGTGTACACACACGTACACAAACATCATTACTGTTATGTTGTATTAGTTTGTTGGAATTTGCAATAAAACACACATGACGTAAACAACCAATGATAAGTAATTATTCGAGACTACATTTTGCGTATTTTGGAATGTTCAAATAACTAGATTATTATATAAATATGTATTTTAGTAGTCCTTGTAAAAATGGCATTAACATTACCCCAAACAAGCCCTGGTTACATGAGGTATTCCTAAAGCCGGGGGGGGGGGGGGGCATTATGTCCCCCATGCCCCCCCCCCCCCCAGATCTCAGCCGTGAAACGCCAGGTCGCCGTGAAAATGTGCACGCGTATGTGGTAAAGTGTACATAATATTATTGTAATTTCATTTTAATTCACTCATTTACATATGTATGGCGATTTGTGCGAGTTAGGTATGTAGTTAATATGTAGTATAATGCTTATTTTGTAATATAGAGATACACTATCGATATAGTGAAAAGAGAGCCAATCTCGACTAGCACTTGTGCTACCTTTGGTTTTCTTTTAGCAACAACCTTAACTTTTGTATAAATGTATTTTATAGTATGTAAGCATTAATTAAGTTTTTACTAATCTATTGCAGTGATTCATTGTTTTGTAAATATGTACAGTTGATGTACATATATATGATATTGTTGTTGTTAATAAAACTTCAAAACTTCAAACTTCAAACATTCACATTTTGATCCATAAATCATATATTGTTGATATTTTAAAGGGATAGTTGAGTTTTGGTATAGAGGGCGCTACACAAAATAATTTTGTTGTGAGATAATGAAAAACTTAGTGTAAAATTCGAAAGAGCATACAATTTTAATGACAGAATACACTTTATTTGATCAAAATTGGTTCAGAAATTGCGAAAATATTAAAAAACATTAACCATTGTAATAACTGTGGGCCCCCACAATTATTCGATAATTTGTTTTTGTTTTCTCTATTTTCTCTTCGATTAGTTTTACTTGATACTTGCGTCGTTTGATATGCTTATCTTATAATTATTCATTTTTAATTGAACTGACTTTATTTATATATAATTGAATTATAAACTATTTGAGTATCATGGCCCCACTCTTAAATATTTGCCATTATCTATAACTCATTTTATTTTTACTCGGTTGACCATCCGCTCAATCTTCTGCTTATAACGGCGACCTTCTGCTTTCTTCGTGCATACACGTATCGGCCCAGCTTATTTCATTTAACTCATTTACAAAATGTATAAGCATCTTTGTTCTATATTATGTATTGTTTGCATACCGTTATTGAAATGCGTATAATCTGTGTTTTATATTATTACCCATTTTTGTTGTAATTTGTATATTGATTGCAGAAAATAAAATCTTTGAAATTAAATTATTTTTTTGAACCAGCCGTAAAAAAAAATAAAATCAAAATGCTTCCTCTTTTCAAAAATTTACAAAAGAGGTTTTTAAATAGTTGTTGATTATCTCTCCATCTAATCACTATTTCAACAAAACATCACATGCACAATATTTTATTTAAAATAATTGAAACCAATGAGTGTTTAGAGAGCGCCCTTTTGAGTTTTAACGGCTCTTTTTGAATAATAATAGGCTTTTTTTACTTAGTCATTTGTAATTTGTTATTCCTTTCTAGCATGGTGGAGTTATAACTATTAGTTTGTAAGGTAATGGTGCAGGTTTTGGCTACACAAATTCAGTTTGACCAAAACTGTACTCTCTTTACCAAAACTCAACTATCCCTTTAACATCTATATTCTTTAGACCAGTACTGTTGTAATAATAATAATGCATCAAAGCATTGGAGGGTTATGATTTCTGTTTGTTTTAATATTATTTATAATGTATTTCTTTAATAGTTGTTTCTGCACTATTTCTAACCAGTATTCAACTATTTCAAGCCCCAAAACAAACAGTTACAACGTAAACCAGACCAATAAGGTTTTTTTATCTCATTTTAAGAAACATGTTTGTTTCATTATGTTTTTGTTCACAAATCACGAGAATGAAGTTACAATAAACATTTTCCCCGAAATAAATATTCATTATCTGCGACTTGCCAATATTCATAATACGATTTATAGGCAAGTCACATGTACACATTATTACAATGGCTATTGTGTCAATTATATTATAGTAATTGTGATGTCCCATTTTGATTATACGAATGTGACCATCGCAATAATGTTCATGGTAGGCCTGTGCAGTATATTTATATATTTTTGTCATCAGATTTTGCAAGTTTGCAGTGATGTTAAACGGTACCACCACCCAAAAATAATAATCTTTTTATAGAAAGGTAACATCTTTAGTATTCCATTCATTCAAAAAGTTCACAAAAATATGTTTTCAGAAAAAATATATAATTGGAAAACGCATCACCATTCTCAGCCATGCGATCATGCGGTCTGAATGCGCAGACTAGTATGCGAGCAGAGCCAGCGGCGCTCTATGCAGAGTGAACGAATCATCCGGGATTCTATTGACGTACGCGTGAATTGCATTGGCGCACTCGCAAATGCCTGGCCCGTGTGGAACCACGAGTGGTTCCGTAAGTGGTGGAAATTAATTGCTGTGTTTATGAATTACACAACCCTTTGCAAAATGTTGGGTATCTATTTGATATCACAAAACGGTACCAAAACATATAATAATGTGTTGTCCTTTGCCTGGTGGTCCCCTTTAAGATTTCATTGGAAATGAAGCCCTCTCCCACACTATTGTCATACATGTCTGAATGTTTGCCTGGCAAGTGTCACCCCTAGCAGGCAGCTGGCAGGCATGGGGCTCCTTGCCAAGGAGCACCATAGCAAACTCATGCACCCTACAAGTCAAGGGGCTCAAGTGTGAGACAACACTGTGCACATGGGACTGGCCATAATTATGACTAAGTTTTCCACAAAAGGGAACTAAATTATGCCAAATGTAATATAAACTAATACGATTATAATAATAGACCTACTAGAATTATATTTAGGCAAAGAAAAGAACAGTTAACTCATAGATAAGATTTTAAGAATATTTCAATAAATGTTGGGAAGTAGAAGTATTGATTAAAATATTCTTAAAATCATTTTTTCATGAAGTTCCTGAATATCTGTGTTTCAGTACAGCTATAAACCTATTGCAATTATGTTCGTATATTGTTAGTCTTGTTAAATTTCACCAAACTTTGCAGTTATTTGAGATTCAAAATGCTCATACATTTCTCATTCGGTTTTATATGGCCTACCTGGCTGGGTGGGCAAGTGTGGGGCAAGCGTTCTTGTTGCCATACAGGAACAACTTTTGTAAATAAGACATGCATACAATTTTAATTGACTTGTGGTAAAAACAAGTCCACTTCGACGTTTCAACTATCAACTACCAAAGGTGCAATGTTCAGCTTACACCCGACTGACGATGAGAACACGATAAGCATATTGACATAATTCCTGGTCGCTCTTGCACGACGTTGTTACTATTTACCTACTACAAAATGATACAAAGCATGACTAATTTACACCCTAATTATCATTCAACATATAATAAGCATTATGGTAGAGAATGCCATCGTTACACCATCGGCATTCGGCAGTTTGATTAGTAAAATATCGATGCGGTATAGTATAGGTACGTCAACTTACCACTGTCTCTCATTTCATTTCAATGCAGACCTCATCGGTCTTGTAATTGACATATTCTTCATTTTCCGTTACTTTGTGCGAAAGCATGAAATCCACGTAAAGGAAATATTCCTGTAACGTTGTTACGGCCAAAATACGACGATCTTGAAGACTCCGCCCAAGTGCTATTTCCAAATTTGGAGACTGTATACATATAAAGTTGGTATTCCACTGCACTTGCTTACGTGTAATATATAGATACATCCGTTCCGTGGCGGACCCTACTCCCAATAAACTACCGATATCGATTACCTCGAAGAAGAGATAAAAAGCGCCACTTAATTTCCAAGGCGCGTATACGTGTACAAAGTCCCATTCACACGACATGCACGTATTAGATCTTCATTTCGAGTCTACACACGCAGCTCGAATCTTTCTAGGCCTATACACTATCTCCTGACCACACTAGGATTCAGTATTAGCTCGTTGGACAATGGATAGGAGAAAGGGAGTGAGGAAGAGAGAGGGGGAGTCCCGAAGAAAGAAGCCTACACAAACGAAGACGATCGTCTTCCTTTTCAAATGACGTCTGGTTGGTTTAATCCCTTTCAGAAAGTTTGTGTACTCTTTGACCCTTATTTGTTATAGGGTGCGGTTGAATACACCCGTTAGCACAGTATCGGCGTTGTGAAGTATGTTTCAGGCCCGGGGGGGGGGGGGGGGGGGGCACTCATGTATAATGTGAGACGGGTATGTGCCGCTTAAAAGAACCCCGTTTTCACACCCGATTGCCGCTCTAAAGATACCCGATTTTCAAAAATTGCCGCTCCATAGACCCCCGGAATGACTTGGCTAGGTAGTTGAGTAGCCTCAAGTCCATTATTCTTCTTTAGTCAGCTCCTTGACCACCATCTAAGGGCTTCCGTAGGTCTTTGGTAGCTGCAAGTTCATGTATTTTGCCCGTATTTGGTAGTTTTAGTCTGCTACTTAGTCCCCTTAACTCCCGTTTCAGGGTTTTTGTAGCTCCAAAGACCCTATATTTTGTGCTTGTAGTCCGCTCTTAAGACCCCTATTTCAGATTTCCGTGCGGCACACCCCCGTCAAAAAATAATTCGAGTGCCCCCCTTTCAGGCTCATCTTGATAACCGTAATAATTAGCCTGAGACGTGTCTAAAGACATGTTTTTCTTGGATAGTAAAGCGTATTCAAACGCATCCACTGATACCTGCGGCGTTTGCATTACTTTGTGTGTTATCTATCCAAAGTATAGAGTTCAATCCCCTTTAAAGGAACTAAAGTATACAACGTATTTTGGCACTTATTCTATAGTTGATGACTTGTAAACTAGGTCTGCAGAAAAAGGAAGGATGATATTGAATTTAAGGATGAGAATGGTATTATATATGATAAAGAAGATGTTGCTTGTAAATTCAATAAATATTTTGTGAACATAGGTAAGGACATCTCTTTGAATATTGACGATACTGATATCTTATTTTCTTCATATCTTGCTGGTTCCAATCTTGACTCTTTCTTCCTTAAACCTATCACTCAAAAGGAAATTATTGATGTTGTTTTATCCTTTAAAAATGGTAAATCACCAGGTTATGATTGTATTGATCCTCAAGTAATAAAGAAATCAATTCATATTTTATGTAAACCATTGTGTAATATTTTTAATCTATGCTTACAAAGAGGTGTTGTACCTAGCCGCTGCAAGATTTCTAAAGTAATTCCGATTCATAAAAGTGGCCCAAAAGATGTATTCTCTAATTATCGCCCTATTTCACTACATGTTTCTCAAAAATATTTGAAAAATGTATAAATGTACGATTATTACAATTTTTAGATAAAAATGATATTCTTTATGCTCGGCAGTTTGGTTTTAGAGAGAAGCATTCCACTTTATTAGCTGTTTGTGATTTTTTATTGAATGTAAATAATGCATTTGAACAAAGGGAAATGTTTCTAGGATTATTTTTAGACCTTAAGAAAGCTTTCGACAGTATTAATCATAACATTTTATTTCAGAAATTGCATTTTTATGGTATTAGGGGCACACCTCTCCAGCTTTTAAAAAGTTATTTAAGTAACAGACAGCAATTTGTTAATTACAATTTTATTGATTCAGACATGCAACCAATTACTTGCGGAGTTCCACAAGGTTCCATTTTAGGACCCATTTTATTTTTAATATATATTAACGATTTGCCACTCTCCTCACCCACTTTACAATTTTTGATGTTTGCAGATGACACGAGCATATTTTTAAAACATACGGATATTGATCAATTAAATATAATAATGAATGTTGAACTAGTGAAAGTTCATACATGGTTTTTAGCAAACAAACTAGTTTTGAATGCCCTAAAAACACATTTTATGCTTTTTGGGAATAATTCCAATGTGATGGATATAGAATTATTTATTGATCGTGATAAAATTGAAAAGGTGAACACTGTGAAGTTTTTAGGAGTTTTTTTGGATGAGGAAATTAAATGGAAGAGCCACGTTAATAATGTTATAAGTAAAATTTCAAGAAATATTGGAGTCTTAAATAAGCTGCGAGAGTATCTCCCTGAACATATTTTATTGTTATTATATAATGCTTTAATATTACCACATTTAAATTACTGTATTATACTTTGGGGATGTTGCAATAATTACCTCTTGGATCGTTTGCATAAACTACAAAAAAGAGCTGTAAGAATAATAACAAACTCTTCTTATTTATCTCATTCTAAGCCCCTCTTTATTAAATTGAAGGTTTTACCTATTTATCAATTGTATGAATATAATCTTGGCATTTTTATGTTTTCATTCCATAAACAACTGTTACCAAATTTATTCGACTCATTATTTATTCAGAATAGCGATGTACATAATTATGACACCAGATCCAAATCCCACCTTCGTGTTACTTATGGACGGACTCATTTTTCGCATACAATAATTACATATAAAGGTCCCATTTTATGGAATAATTTCCCACAAGAATTGAAAGATAGTGTTTCACTGAATTCCTTTAAGATTAAATTAAAACGTCTTTTATTAGAAAATGTTTAACTCCTGACATTAAAAAAAAATATGTACCGTATATACAATTTTTGTTTGAACTGTGTTTGACTTGGCATTGTTTGACTTGAAACATGACAATTGCATAAAGTAAAACTTACCGAAATTGATTTTCTATTTAACTTTGATTTGTATTACTATATACCCTAGGGATCATACCCATAAGTTTTTATAAAACTTCTTCTGATCCCTCCACATTCATATTGCCTTAATGTAATCATCGTTTTTCTTAAACCTGTTTTATATTTTCTGTATGTTCTGTAGTCTCCGTGTATATTGCTGTTTTTGTTCTTGTACATCTTTACATTATATGTAGTGTCTTTTTATGAATTGTGGAAAAATAAAGACGACAATTCCCCAGGAATTGTATTGAATAAAAAAAAAAAATTATGTACATGAATAAATATAGTCATTCCAAATAGCAAATAGTACACAAAAGAAGATAACAACATTCAGTAAATACATTTTAAACGGGAAATAAAATAAACATGAGGAGATGGAGGACAAATGTCTGACTATGGTCTTCATCAGAGCACGTTGATTAACGCGCTCTGGTTTTCATTAAACTCAACTGGAATTTCAACAATATCAATACAAATACAATAAACACATGGATAAATAGAAACAGCTTTAATACATTTAACATACAAATATCTCGATAATCATGGATAAATTAAGATTGAGTTTAGGAGAATTTATGAATGGTTTTCGACCGAGGTCAAGAGGATCTAAATTCGGATACCTCACGCAAAAGATCGGCATCAAATCGGACATACATTTTCTTTCCAACGGAAGTTACTATATAAAGTATATGAAGTTGCTATATGAAAAGAGTCTTAAAGGGGTAGTACAGTTTTGGTAAGGCTGAACTTTAGTAACCAAACCTGGACAGTAACATTATAAACTAATAGTTATTACTCCACTATGCTCGAAAGGTATACAAAATTACAAAGGAATAAGTATTAAAAAAGCCTGTTATCATTCAAAAAGAGCCATTCAAACACAAGAGGGCGCTTTCTAAAAAGGCATTGGTTTCAACCATTTTTCATACAAAATAATGCATGTGATGTTCTATTGAAATAATGATTAAGTAGATAGATCATCAACAACTATTTAAAAAACGCTTTTGAAATTTTTTGAAAAAGTAAGCATTTTTTGGATTATTTGAAAAAATCATCTAATTATTTGGGCACCCAATAATTATAAGATCAAATATATGTATTGATATTTCAGCCGTTTCTGGACCGATTTTGACCAAATTAAGTTTATTCTGCCATTAAAATTTCATGTTCTCTCAAATTCGACACTCAGTTTTTAATTATCTCCCACAAAAAAAAAAATGTGATGTGCACCGCCCTCTCTACCAAAACTAAACTACCCCTTTAATATTTGGGGGAACATATAAAGTGAAAAGATCACTTAACAATGATAATATACAAAGAACAGATTCTGGCAAGACAAACAAGAAATATACAAAAACTGTCATTAGTTACCGGAAACTTTTCTACTTTATATATTGGGTATTGTATCGTAAGCTGTGACAGTAAGCATCAGTACAAACAATATGTGCCTTACACCACAAAAAGACCAATAAGTCGGGAGAACTGACTGCGCTGCTTTTCATAAAACAGCAAAATATAAGTCATTACCTTTAAAATGGTATATTGTATCGTATTTGGACTAAGCAAACCCTCTCAAAATCCTGACGAGTTATTTTGCTCAAAACATTTTTGTTAAAAGTTATGTTATACTAATCAGGAGGGGACTTACTTTTTTGTTGAGTTTATTCAAACAATACTGATCAATTAAACCTAACACAAAAAAGGTCCCCCTTAATCAAATAACAAAACTTGTTAACGAAAAGGTTTTGAGCAAAATAACTCGGCAGGATTGTTCTTACATTTATTGACTAACTTCTGTGTGAAAATTAAATTGGTCCGTCGAGTCATGGATGAGTGACCACACAGCAAAGGCAAAATTGTCACTTTTGGACTCTTGTGACTTTTGAAAAGTGACATTTTCCTTTAATGTGTGCCCACCTATGCATGGCATGGTAGTCTAGATTAGACCCTCGAGAGCTGATCTCCGCCACCCCGAAAAGCCGCCAATGAGAGAGCTCTGTATAGAGCAGTGATCTGTACTCAGCATGCATGGCATGGCAGATCAAGATCATTTTCACGGGGACATTAGCCAATAAGTTTAAAAACATTCCTGCCAAGTTATGTTGTTAAAACCCTGTTTGTTAAAAAAGTTATGCTATTTTGATTAGGGAGGAGTTACTTTGTTTGTTGTGTTTAGTTGACGATCTATTTAATCATTATTTCAACAAAACATCACATGTATAATTTTGTATAAAAAATGGTTGAAAGCAAGGCATTTTTTAGAGAGCGCCCTCTTGTGTTTTGATGGCTCTTTTTAAATGATAAATGAGTTTTACTTAGTCGTTTGTAATTGTATATACCTTTCAAGCATCGTGGAGTTACAGCTATTAGTTATAACGTGCAGGTTTTGGTTACTAAAGCAGCTAGGCCTTACCAAAACTGTAATACCCCTTTAAACTTGTGGCAAGATACAGGAGAATTGCTCTTCTTCCGTGTTTAACACAATTCTCTCATGATCACATTCCATGATTATAGTCATAATTTTTTGCCATAAACAATACCACACATATATGTAATTAGGTGCGGAGGGCCCTTGATAGCTCGACAATTACAAACCGAGCCCTTCTAAGAGTTGACTCGATGTTAATGTCGACCTCGAAACCCCTATACATAATTATTCGAAAAAAGGCAAAATTACCCATTTTCGAGATACACACCTTTGACAAACAAAGGCCGAGCAGCACAAGCAGTCTACAGGATGGTGCAGGAATAATAAATGCATTGACTAGAGTAAAACTGAGTCCCCATATAGAGGGTGCAAATAAATTAAACATGCATTATGTTGTATGATGATATTACGAACCGCGGCTGTCATCAGGAGAGGCGGCCTATGGGGATGAGAAGTTAGCTCATATCAGTGATGTTGGCCAGGGAGGTACGTGCTCTAGTCCTACGTCACGGCGTGGCTCCTTCTCAGTGTGTGTGGGGAATAAAGAATACCCAAACCCCCTGTATATGGAGAATGTACAAAATAATGTATGCAAAGTGTTAAACATTACTTAATGTGTAACATGTGTAATATTTTATGAGATTAACCTGTGTTGTATACCCCACCCGACCATAACAAAGACTTAACGATGGCAAAATATACTGATTGTATTGTACATAGTGTTCCAGGTTTAATAATTAAATACATAATACATTGCAACAAGCAAAGTGTGGGTAACCCGTTGCATATTGTATCCGTAGAAGTGTATTCAATATGTTCATGTATATTTTGGATGCATAAATAATGCAGACAACCAATTGCATGAATTTCATTTGATAGGGGAGCAGCTCCCATAATAAAATTTCTGCACATAAGGGCAATTCCACCATAACGGAATTACATTCAGAGACGTTTTTTGCTCATTATTTCATTCCCTGCGCAATATTCTCATGACTTAAGTAAATTTTGATACTTATATAAGTTGCACGGGTAACCAGGCTACAACATGATAGGGGAATGGTTTTATATCTTCCATGTGTTGTTGCACACTAGACCAATATGTGTGACCGTAACGGAATTACCGGAGAATGGAGTTTTTTTTTTGCTACAAGTTTGCGTTGAGTTTCTCTGAAATATAAGACACTTTGAAACTGATTTTATGTATTTTTTCTATCTTGATAATGTCAACTTCATTTTGGAACAAGTACGTGCATAAACAACACAATGATAAGTTCACAAATTCACTTTTTTGAAAAAAGACCACTGTAACGGAATTACACAAATTTGTAACGGAATTACATCTCTGAAAGTTACAAGGAAAACTCAATTATTTTGCACTCAACTTTTCTTACATGCTAAATGCAAACATCAAGGCTATCTAGCACTTGAATATAAACCATAATTTGACATATCTGTAAAGCAATTTTTGAACTTGTTATGTGTAAAATAAATGAAAATATGGCCAAAATACAAATAAGAGTGAAATTTGAAAAAAAATAGTGCTAAAATCCAGCTTTATTTCGGTTTATTTTCAGCTTCATATTAGTAGGCTAGAAATTAAAAAGGATTGCATCAATTTAATGAAAGAAAAATCCTAGGAACTATGTCCACACAACTTGAGCAGTGAAATCAATTTTTCCACAAATCGGTACATGAACAACACAGAATTCACATTTTAGCTTCAATACTTTTCAAAAATCAATAATTTGACAATAAGAACCATATTTGAAGGAAAAAAAAGCAACATTTTAAAAAATTTTCTTTACTTCAAGAAAAATGGTTAAATTGTCAAGAAAAATGGTTAAATTGTGAAAAAAAAATGTACTACATTATGTGACATGCTAAATAACTGCACATAATCAATATCAAGCAACATTTAAACAATTACAAATCACAAACGGGTCAAATCATTCAACTTTCAATGCTATAAAACCTTGTAAACTTCCTGAATATTGGAAATCTGTGTGAATGGAAATGCATTGTGAATGGGTAATTCCACTGTTACAGAATGACAAATAAGTGATTTTTAGCTCTGTTTTCTTAATCATATTTAAAATTCCTTTCACTTTCACAGTTTTTAAAACTTAAATAACTGGCAGGGGTACTAGAGGTACAACAGAAACCAAGATTGTTACAAATCTATAACACTGTAGCGTCCAGAGACCAAAATACAATCATAACGGAAAGGGGTCTTTCATTCAACACTAACTATGTAATGATTTTCTGCAAAAGCTACCACAAAAAAAATTTCATTGGTAATAAAAACTTATTTTAAAGGGATCTAGAAACTTTGTTGGCATGTGCAAAAAGTGATGAATGGTTGATGCAATGTATAGTGCTGTTATATCATATGTCCACAGGGTATTGTGTGAACATTTCAAGTCAAATGGACATTGCATGGCCAAGTAATGAGCGAAAATGCAAAGTGATATTGGGTGATATTCACTAACTCACTGCATTCACTTTGTACAGGGATGAAAAACTCGCCCGGAGTTTTTCTTATCTGAATACTTTGATCGTACATATCTTTGTAACGAAAGGGAAATTTGAAAAACCGAAACCTGTCCCATGATTTTATTGTTAATACGAATACAACAAGGTATGAAGGAACCGCTAGAATTAAAATTTTATTTTGAGGATTTGGACAATGTTACTAAGTCCCTTTACAAACTTGAATTTGGTACATCCTTTTTTTCCAGAAATGATCTATTTTAACCTCTGAAATTACCTTAAGACAAAAACGAATGTCACTGTAACGGAATTACGCCTGTGAAATCCACCCATGAAAATGCAATTTCTTGGTTACATTTTTCTGCTTTTCTGCTTATAGTCATTAGTTAAGAATGTGGCATTGTTCATCACAAGCTCTTACATAAGGACCAGAACAAATCCTGAAGTTATGTGTGTGCGTAACAGAATTACAAGAACATCGAGATTCGTTATATAAACTCTTGTTATATTCTAAAATTATTCTTTAAAAAATTCATCTTAAATTGATCTTAAAGGGTACCACCACCCCAAAATAATTATCTTTTTATAGAAAGGTAACATCTTTAGTATTCCATTCCTTCAATAAGTTCACAAAAATATGTTTTCAGAAAAAAATATATAATTGGAAAACGCATCACCATTCTCAGCCATGCGGTCATGCGGTCTGAATGCGCAGACTATTATGCGAGCAGAGCCAGCGGCGCTCTATGCAGAGCGAACGAATCATCCGGGATTCTACAAACGTACGCGTGAATTGCATTGGCGCACTCGCAAATGCCTGGCCCGTGTGGAACCACGAGATAGCCGTGGTTCCGTAAGTGGTGGAAATGAATTGCTTTGTTTATGAATTACACAACCCTTTGCAAAATATTGGGTATCTATTTGATATCAGAAAACGGTACCAAAACATATAATAATGTGTTGTCCTTTGCCTGGTGGTCCCCTTTAATTTACTCTCAAATCAATTTGGAATGCGTTTTCATCCATTCCATGAAATACGTGTATAGATGTATATCAGATATAAACGTGTATGATCCTCAAACAAAAAGTTGGCATATAAAATATAAATATGGAATTGCCAAAAATAAAAGACACCTTTAGGAATTCTGTGTACATCATTCTTCTTTGATCTGCATACAGAAGCACACTGAATACTCAATGTATTCTGACTTTATGATAATGAATAAAACATGTGTATCTTAACCTGTATTATGTTTAGTTTTGAATATCTTGAAGCCTATTCTGTATTTATGTTTAAATTTATATGCTTCAGTTTAATACAAATTTACATAATTAGTGATGAGTTATGAGCCTTTAACTGATCAATGATATTCAATACAATTACAAAATTATTAATATTAAATCTCCTTGAAAGTTGAAGGTATGATTTATATCTTAAAATACATGAATGTAAATTAATGTGAGAAAATAAATGTAGCACCAGTGTCATACAAATCACTGGATATTAAAAAAAAAAATTGTATTGTTTTTGTTTTTCCCTTTCTAAAGTACAAACATGAATCTGCTGCATCTTCATAATTTCAGTCAAGTGGTTCTTGCTGGAAACTAATTTAATGATAGAACATTATCATCTCTATTATGTTCATGGAGAGATTAGAGAAATTATCTATCGTGTATCAATTTAGTTAAATCACCATTGATGCAATATGAAGCATGTGGGTACAATGAGTCACATAAAGTAACATTGTACAGTACTTGTATAATGACTTATTGTCTACATGGCTACAGTTCATGCTATTTAAAGGGTATTTCTACATTGAGAACAAGAAATTTGTTTATTTTCCTCAATATCATTCAATACCTTACAAACCATGTGCGTGTAATTCCGTTACGTAACGGAATTACTAATACTGTTACGCCAATTTTGGAAAAAAGTAGTGACATTATTTCAGAAAATTATGTTGGAAGTTCTTAGGACTGTGGTGAAGGAAGAGAATTCACAATGACATGACCAAAGAACAAGTAATAAGATATTGAGAAAAACCTATTACGTTTTATCGTAACGGAATTACGATCAAATATGCATAGATTTCAAAAAAAAAAAAAAAAAAAAAATGCAATGAAGTTACTGCCCATGCTTTACAATTTGTGATTGTTGCTACACTGTATGGAAAATATGAGAAAAAGAGCAGAAACAATCATTGAATTAAAAGATTCACTTGAAGCTGATTTATGAATAAAAGGTCATAAATTTCTGTTCAATTCAAGCAGAAATATTTGCAAAACCAATAGAGCTATACACAAATGGTTTTCAGTTTCCTAAAATTCAAGTTTTCCTCTATCGATAACAGTTTGATTTAGGGAAGATTGCTCAACTTTGAGATGTGGTGTTTTTGCCTTCTCTCATACGGAATTGCCCATAAAGCAAATATGTTATCTTCCCTCTAAAATAATAACTTTATTCCCTAATTAGAAACACTGTCACACCACTATACAAACGCTCAATAAGAAATGGAAACAGGAAGTTGAACACCGTACCATTCCCATAGTATTAGGAGAGGGGGAGGGGGGGGGGGGGGGGGGGGTGAGCTACTAAGTCAGGAACTAAACAAGTATAGCAGGGGTATCGAACTTCGCGCAGTTAACTTTTAACACATCATTTCGACAAGAAATACACTGATTTGTATCATAACTCTGATACCAGTTTATTAAGAATATTCTTATAAACATATTTTGCAACGAACGTTGAGGGCGTATAACACTTGCGTGTTGCCTCGAGGAAGGTCAACTCGAATTATTTTTTGTGACCACTTGAAGGGCGCCCCAGTTGGCAGTACACATTTTCGGTAGATTGTAGATTTGATACACAAACCAAAAGTCCGATTTTGTACAGATTGACACTAAATATATGAACAAAAATGACATTTCATAAATATGTGAAATGTAACCAAAATCGGTCATTCCAATTATTTTTTTTAATAAACGAAGTTACACTGGCATTCTAAAGTTATTACACATATTTGGCATTTCTACTTTGTGTACAAATAACATTAGTGACCGAGCCTTGCGATAGCAGACGACAACATTACAGAACGGCGGAATCCAACTTTCACAAATAGTAAGTCGATTTTATTAATGCTATAATACCATATTTTGTAGATTGTGTCTAAAAGATAATAAACGTTACTGCCGTTAGTGTAATTTGTATCTTGTCATCATGTCGACCGTTTGATTGAAATAATATCATATGTAAGCTTGTGAGTTCATTATTAATTTGAAAGAAATAAAAATCAATGACAATGCAAATGCCAATGGCATGCCAATGGAAGTGGAACTGGGGCGCGGCTGAAATATAGATCGACAAATATTTTGTTTGTGTGTGGCATCTTTTTACATTTAATTTCAGTCTCCTACTGCCGGTCATTCTAACTGAAATAACCAGTAAAATAGTCCATGAAAACGATTCGTTTTGTCGATCTAAGACTGGATACGAAATTACGAATAATGGATAGCAACCAACTCCAAGTAACTTCAGCTTTACCGGCTTTGCCTTTGTCGGTGGGCTAGAACTAGAAGTGAGCCACGCCGGTCATGTCGGCAGGCGAAGCTGTTGGGCGTCCCTCTCTCATCCTCGGCTTCTCTGGCCGGCTCGACTCGGCCTTAAAACGATTGCTTGCTATCTACCTTAGATAAGCCAAGAACCGGAATTATGTTTAATCACAATAGAGAGATCAGAGATCAGATGTCCTATTTCAATGATTCATTACATAGACAAATTGATTTTTATTGTGGTCCTGAGTCCTGACTCCTGCCTAATTAATTTAATTACAATTTACATTTTAATTTTAGTTTAAATTTTTTTTTAAAGATTCCAAGAGTGAGACTGAGCCTGGTCCTGACTATTTTTTTTTCTTCCAACCACTGCATTGGCATTCAAATTGTGCTACAGTACAAGCTATGCCAGCTCTTATTACTGGCTTACTGCCTTACTTAGTTTACTTAACTCTGATCATCTTAATTCTTATGTGTCTTGAGTCACCAAACCAGGACCAGGTCCAGGGCCAGCAAGCGCCCTGCGAAACACATGCCAGCCCCAGACTGGAAAGCATTAATTCACATTTTTATCTGGTGCTCTTTTTTCAACCCCTGACACTGTTTGCACGTTTAGGATGTATCGTTTGTAGCCCATTCTAAATCATTGATTGATGACAATACAAAATGATGGACCAAGAAATGTCTAATTATAAATTACTTATCAAGGATTTTTACTCAATAACTGGCTCTTGACTGAAAAGTAAATGTAGTTGACCTAAACATCAGTTTAAACCCTAACACTACAGTCAATAAATTAAATTTGCATTTTCCACCCATGATTTTGTAACTGAGAGTCTGAGACTTTACAGGAGCTCATTTGTCATTTCACTGTTTTCATGGGCTAATTACTAATTTGCACTCTCTGAACAGATGTATTTTTTACTATTTTGGTCCAGAATTTTCACTACACATCAAGCTGGTGTTCTCAACAATATATTTGAACATGTTAGTGAAATTAAGTGAATATTTGTTCTTATGAATGTTATATTTTCTTTCATTATTTTGAGGATGTGGTTCAACAAGGACTGGCGACTGATGATAGTCTGGTGTTACCAGGTGGTACTTCAGGATTACTTATCTGCCGGTTCTCTACTCGCTATATGCACAGCTAGTCAGTCAGCTATCCACAGGTATTCTTTGTACTATGATTTAATCATTCCACTCATTTATGTGCAGGAATTTTTTTTTTAGAGGTTAGCTTTTTTTCCGTGATTTATAATTAAGTATTACTTTGGACAAGAGGAATAATGAAAAGGCCATTCAAGTTTTTCTTCTTATACTTGATGAATTCATTATTGGTATTATACAACTTAAATATCTCAGAGATCAACTTCTCAGTGAATGTATTTGTTGGTTTGTGTCAATGAATGATTAAAGTTATCTAAATAAATCAAACACATTTCTTCATTGTGTTCAAAATCATTTGTCGCATTTCTATTCAATTTATTTGCATGTTTTGGTAATTTTTGTTGATAACTTTTATTACTCTACATGCTTTTTGAGGACAAGACAATTTATTTGAAAGTTTATAGTAGTATTAACTCATTCAGGACTGTTCCCGAAAATACTCCAGCTGTTGTTTATGGAGAATATGTTTTATCAAAATCAACTGTCTTTAAATGGGCTGAAAGTGCAATAGCTATAGTCTAACATTCTTTCTCTGTAATTTGTGTTTGCATTCTTTAATTACAGATCTTCGGACTATAGGAGCATGACAGATCACCATGGCAGTGCTGTTTTCGAGTCCACCCTGTCCGAAACCGAGTCCGAGTCCCGGACATCCGAGTCCGAGTCCCAATGGTAAAATCTTAAATTGCAATTCTTTTTATGTCACATCAGTTCCATTATGATAAATGCCTTACAGTGAACTCTCTATAACATAAATAGTTGTCTGGTTCATTGTAAACTTCCATTTGTCAGATATATTTTAACTCTTCTTACTACAACAGTTATCTTCATAATAGACACCATCAAAGAAATGACTAAGAGTTATCTGCAGAAATGATTTTGGGCAATGTCAAAGGTTATTATTACAGAGTATGAGACAAATTCAATTATTGATGTCTATGCAGGATAAAAAGTTCATAAAAAAGTGTGACAGACGGGACAAGAATTTAGTTGATCTTTGTCACCCTTAAATTTCTCAAAAATACAGTGGCTAAGGAACTGCTGCATATCTTTTCCTGAGGTTCACTGTCAAATGGATTAATGGGATATAACTTTATGTGCAAACAGTCAGGTTGCTGAAAAGTAATCATTGTTGAAGTTAAGCATGAATTTCAGCAATTTTCTAATCCTTTTAAGATCACAATTTTTAGCAAAAAATATAAAATATCTGAAAATTCACGTTTTGTGCCATAAACTGTCAGTTATGAACAGATGAGCAAGATATCATCCTAAGAAGCAATGAAGAGCAATCACTGTCAAGAACCAATTGGAAAGAAAAGAAATACTGATTAATAACGTAATTCGAATTTATCATGGGGGGGGGGGGGGGGGGGGGCGCTACATAATTGACTGAAACTGAAGGGACTGGTGCGATACTTGAAAATTATATTTCTTGAAATTGGTGTGAATTATTCAGTCGCATTCATCTATCATGACCTGATTGAAGTTTGAAATTGAACTATGATTTTGTTATCAGATTGGATGGTTATATACTGCAATACAGGGTGGCTCCCCAAAAATGGAACGGGGCACTTCCCAAAAGATAGTAATAAAATGATATGTCCATAGGATATGGTATCTTTTCCAATGAAAAACGATACTTAGAACAGTCATTTTGGTCGAGTAGTTTTTGTTTTAGGGTGCGCTGAGTGACACCATGTCAGGTTCCCATTCTTTACCAAGTCAGTGCCTGATAAATCGCACTTACTGCTCGTTATATCAAAAACACCATGCCCATTCTCTCAGCACACAGCTGAAAGCACACTAACAATAGCGCGCGTATTGATCGTTGTTCAATTTTAGTCGCATCATATCAGGCTTTCGTAAATTAATTCACGTTCTGGCCGTAATACTTGACCGTGTCTTACGTGTTCCAAAACATAAAACGACTAATCTCAACGTATATTAGGCAATAGCTTAGTGATACTTTCCTGAACCCTTCTAGCATGTGTATTGAGGAATTTTAAAAGGAGTGCTATGTAGCTCAGGGGTTTATTTAGAGCATGACATCGCACTAATGGATGTCTTTTTATGATGTCATTTTAGTTGGTGAAATTTTAACATTTGCAGTGATTAAACAATTAAAATAATGCAAGAAAAATTATCTTTCCATAATCTAATTGTCTAACCCTCAGGCTCATTTCTTTTATAATTTTGAATCTATATTATAGATTTTAATTTTCCTCATGGTCAAGTTGAAAGAAAAATGATAAAATTGCCCTATAACTCCAATAAATTGATTGAATCACTTTCATTGTATGCAAAACCTAAATAGATGTAATATTTTGTTTGTGAACATTGATCATTACTACAGTGGAACCTATTTATAACTAGACCTGTTATCACATAAGTTACCTGATATAGTGAGGTAATTGCTTTAAGCCCAAGGCTATCTGATATAAAGAGCTAAATTCAGTGGACCCATCATGCTCGTTTCACTTTACAGAATGTTTCACCTTTGCAAGGTTTCACTTTACAGAATGGTAAAAGATCTTAGTACACACAGACTGATGAAATGGCTGTTACAACCTTTTGTTATTTCAAGATCTGAATTTTAAAAATGTTCCCCAAGCAGGTATTTTCTGTAGTATTATTAGGGTCTGTAGTCCAGACTAGTTGCAGTCTAGACAATTCTAGATTTGCCTAACTGTGAATGTAGGTCAAACAATGACCTGTTGTTGTACTTGTATAAAACAACATAAATTATGTAGACTGCATTGTACATGTGATGTGCATGGGGTGCATGCATGGCTATATTATAGGCATGTACTTTCTGTATACAACCAGAGTGTATAACCAGTGTTTACATAACATGCTGATATTCATTCCATCATGTGTGAGCTGCTGAGTTAACATTTATATACTCTCTCAATGAATTCAATAAACGATGCATGAAAGAATGCCTCCTAAACAGAACCTAATGGTGCGATGTGTCATTATTGGTGGTTTAGACAACCTGCCTTCAATTTACCACAACATGCAAACATTACATTTTCAAGCCCTAACCTTCTCAGGCTAGCTTTAAAAAAATATTTCTTTCATATCATCTCTCAACAAGTTGCTCCGGCTTTCAAAAAGAGGACAGCATCTTTAAATCTATTCAACTCTCACTCATTCATTTTTTTTAAAGTCAAATTATAATCATATTACAAACTTAAGTCTTGGTGTGCAGATAAATAGATTCATGTAAATGCCACATGTTTCTCAATGAACTGTTTACTTGCATTTGTTTACTTGCATCCATCTACACTTTTCAATATTGTAAACAAAATAATCTATGAAATATTATAATTCAAGAAAAAATCTTATTACTTTGGTATCTAATTTGTATTTCTTATTTTTAGAATGAAGCTAAATAAGAGACATTTGTTATTTTGTTGGCACACTTAACTAACAGGGTGTATGAAGTGTGGCATGATAGTCTTATATTTTCCCCTTTAGGTCAGGATACTTTTGTCAAGTCATTGAAGGACTTATGATCCCCTCCCTTTAAATGATTAGTTGAAAGGTGGCTATGAGTGATGGTGATTGAAGAAATTAATTACGGTAAATTATTTTGTTTTGATAAATATGGTTCATAATCTTCAAGCCTGATGCTGCTTTGTATTAGAAGAGGAATAAGAAATGTACATCTACATCACTAGAATATAAAGGCTTGATTCTGGACCACCCCCATCCTTTCCCCAAATGATGAGAAAAAATGGTAGTACTATGCCAGTTTCCTTTTACGCTGCCTTTTTTTTTTTGAGTCCCTGGATTAAATATTTACAAAATAATTAGTAGGCCTATAGTATAGGCATTAAAGGGGTAGTTTAGTTTTGGTAAGGCTGAACTTAAGTAGCTAAAACCTGCACAGTAACATTATAAACTAATAGTTATAACTCCACCATGCTTGAAAGGTATACAAAATTACAAACAACTAAGTAAAAAGCCTGTTATCATTCAAAAAGAGCCATTCAAACACAAGAGGGCGCTTTTTTAAAAGGCATTGGCTTCAACCATTTTTCATACAACATTATGCATGTGATGTTTTATTGATATAATGATTAAATAGCGAGATCATCAACAACTATTAAAAAACGCTTTTGAAAATTTTTGAAAAAGTGCAAGCATTTAAAAAAAAAATTCTAAAAATCATCTAATTATTTGGGCCCCAAATAATTATAAGATCAGATATATTTATTGATATTTCAGCCGTTTCTGGGTCGATTTTGACCAAATAAAGTTTATTCTGCCATTAAAATTGCATGTTCTCTCAAATTCGACATTCAGTTTTTCATTACCTCACAAAAAAATTGTGATGTGCAGCGCCCTCTCTACCAAAACTAAACTACCCCTTTAAACTCTCTTACACCTACAATCTTTATGCAGGCATGACTGGCTAGCTGTATGTCCATACATGTATGCATTTGGATTTTAGTCTTTCATAACCCCCCCCCCCTCCCCCCCCCCTCCCCCCCCCCCCTCCTTCTAAACAAAAATGCAATTTAATTGCACATGATTTGAGTTGACTTTTTTATTTTTGCAAACCAGATCCAATTTCAATGTATTTAAGTTAACCATGGTCAATCTAGTTACTACCCAAAAAAGGCTTAGACATATCTATAGGGCCTACCCTAGCCTGCCTAGGCTATGTCTAAGCTAGAAATTTCTTTTTTTAACTTGACCAACAAAAACAGGTATCAAATTCAAGCGAGTAAAAAGGGTCCAGTACAAAACTCGAAGATTGAGGTGGGTGAAGTCTCTAAGAACAAGACCAAGTGACATGATTTGGGTTGAAATTTACAAACTTAATCTCCTTCAATGATACAAAGTAGGCCATACATTATATAAGGTAGAAATAAAACCACCGCTTTCAAACCAAGACCGAGACGGGACCGAGACCGACTGCACGAAGATATGAGCTAGCGTCGAGTCAGAGCCGGAGCAGAAGCCGTGAATGAGCGGGGGACTCCTAGCCTCGCATGCCGCCGACTCGACTGGCGTAGCTCACTCTCAGACACCGTAGTCACTTGCCGGTCACTATGGAACGGTAGTCGGTAGGCCGTTTACAATGGGCAAGAGGAAGTCGCAAATTTGTTTTAAATAAAGTCCATTAATGTGCTTAATCGACAGAGTCTAGTTCAAATGACGTTCTACGCTAACGTTAGTTAATTATCCTAAGTTTAAGACAGGAATAAATAACATACAAATAAAATCCCGATATTTTGAGAATGCTCGTTGTTGTCGTCTGCTAATCTTGATATGTCAGCCTCACTCACAAACGGTTTGTACACACACTGTTTGACTGACAAAAATTGTGATATCATGAAAATGCCGATGCGGTTTCTTTTAATAAGACTGATGATTAGAATGAGCGATTTTTTAAAAAACTTTCACACATTGATGAAATGTCAAACAAAATTACATATTTAGTGTCAATCTCTACAAAATCGGACTTCTATTTTATTTATCAAATCTACAATCTACCGAAAATGTGTACTGCCAACTGGGGCGCCCTTCAAAAAGGTCACAAAAAGTAATTCGCGATTTCTCATAGACTGCGTGTATAACAAAATACGAGTTGTCCTTCCTGAAGGCAACACGGTCTCGTGTTTACCGCCCTCAACGTTCGTTGATATTTGGTTTAAATTAAATTACTTATTCGGCCTGTTTTTGAAACCCTTCCATTTTCATTGACAAACTTGATGAATCTTCGAAACTGATGCCTCCGCCATTGTGCGATTTATATATCAAGACCAAATTAATATGCCTGAATTAGTGTAATTTGGTAGTTATTTGTCTACCAGATCTGATATAGCACAATTATGAGCTATTTTGGCCTACAGTATATTACATATTTAAAGATTGTTAATGTTACCGTGTAAAGAAAAACATGGCAATGGCTACTCGATCGCGTATTATAATGTTTATGCGCGCTCAGCCCGCGCACTGTCTTTATTTAATTATTCATAATTGTACGCGTACCCAAGTGCGCAAAAACAAACTTCACGCGCGATACGCAAATTTGGGGTCGTCAAACTTATCACGTCTTCTTGAAACTATATTGAGTTTACGTGAAGTAAACATTGTTATTGTGACAAATACTACATTTCAATTTGTGTTTATGCTAAATGAAACTATGACAAGTGCGTGTATACAGATGCCAATTATTTATACATTTGCATATAGCCACAGTATGCGACCATAGATTCAAAATGGCCGCCAACTTGTCTAATGTGACCACCTGTCTACAGCAACCACTTTTCGCCGGTCCCTTGAGTGGTCGCTATAGATAGGTTTGACTGTATAACAATAAACGAATGAGCTTCTTGTTATAGTCAATATAATTACCTCAGTTACGCTTCGGGTAATAGTCATTCCAAACCCTTCTCGGTAATAGACTGACTATCACAAGAAGCACATTCGTTAGTTGTATAATGATATATTATAAATTATCTTTAAAACTCAGAAAACGATTTGTATGGCTTTCCCAAGGGACCAGCTCCCTTTAAATATATAGTTATACACAGTGGCGTAGCTACGGGGGGGGGGGGGGGGGGGGCTGTGCCCCCCCAATAATTTTGAAAAAAAGAATAGAAAACATAAGGGGCCATTTTTTTAAAAACAAAGAAATACATAAGGTGTGCCCCCCAATAATTGTGCGTGCCCGACCACGCTACGCCACTGCTTATACATATATAATGTCTTGGTGACATTATTCCCCACCATGAACAGATTGCCACAGCTACTCACTGGTATAAGAAACAATCGCTCAATAACAAATGGAAACAGATAGTGTGACATCGTACCATTGCCATGTGTAGTATTAGGGGAGGGGGGCAGCTACTATGTCAGGAACTGAAAACAATAATCATCATCACAATGAAAACTTAAAATAAAACTTACAATGTATCTTAATATCTTAGTAAAAGAAACAATTTACCTTTTCAAAGTTATAAATATGTTGTTTTTTTTCGAATTATGTAACACAGGCCTAGATAACGGTAACCGTATTTATACAATCATGTAAATTGATGAAATATTCGTTGGGAATTTCCGCAGTAAGATCAAATAATTGTGTAGTAAATATGGCAATTAATTAAGTACAAACAAAAGAGCTAAAGCGAGATTCCTCTGTTTATACATGTTGCATTGCTATATGTTGTAAATAGCAAGAACAGATTTCATACACAAAACTCCTAATGGGTCATAGAGGAATGAGGTAACAGTAAGTGAATCACATTCTGCGCACAAATGAACACTCACCCAAACGTCCACCCGTATACCGCCCTGTGCCCCGTATGGCTGATCGAGGCGTCTCAGGTGTGTGTGCAGTATGCCGTTCTCTGCTGCACCACAGTCCAAGATGCTGTAACATGAAAAGCAATGTGCACCGTGTCAATATCATACAATGCAGTGCATGGTTTTTTACATGATTAGCAATTGTTTTCAGTATTTATCAATGTGAATTAATAACGATGTCATATTATACAGCAACTTTTAAAAATATCTGAGCATGCTGAATTTCAATTTAATGAATATCGTAGTTTTATTGGCTAATAAATCATTATTTTCAAAAACAAATCTGAATTGTAATGTAACCATTTTTGTTTGAATGAAGTTTACACTAGTCATTGTTATGCTCAAATTACGCGTTTGCAAAAAGAAATGCGAGCATGAATTTGCCTGTGCGTCTGAAATCAAACTTTGTTTTAATACTTTTATAGGCCTACGTTACTTAGCTATGCTTTCATTTTTTAGTCAAAACTTTGATCATGGCATTTGTAGTGTAAGACTCCATATTTATCACTTACAGTTACAACCCAGAAGTAAGTCACCCTAGCCTAGGCAACTTGTAACAATACGGTTAGCTTTGGAACATTTGTATACAATTTGTATATATTTTGCCAAATCGAGTGAGTGGGATGTTTCATAAACAGCTGTTTCAGAGTAGACGTCCTGTATATTGACATTCTATGTTCACGCTATTATTATGCGTAGAGAAAGAAGTAGGTCAAGGTCACGTGTAGAACACACAGCTCGCATTCCTCCCATGGTTCCCTGTACGTGTGTAATATAATGTATCGCGTGTTCGTGTCACAATACACTGCCAGCTAGTGTGTTCTACAACATGTAACTTGCCGTAATATATTCAGGATGAAACCAACTACATTAATAATAATTACATTTGAAACCGGCGAGTTATCCTCCCTTCCATCTTTACCCCTGCCTTATTATTTCAATTAATTTATTGTATTGTTTGATTTATTTTGTTTGATATTAATATATACCCACCTTTGTTCAAAACAGTAATATGTATACCCTACAAATGAAAAAAAAATATTGAACTGTAAAATTTGTCAAAATGACGAATGATTATTTCTATTATTATTATCATTATTATTATTACTATTATTATTAAGCTTACAAATCATTAAATTAAGAAATGTTTATAAGAGTCAATGTCATAGTCTCATAGACATACATATTACAGAAAACTTCCTTGCAAAGGCCAACGGTAGAGCATTGAATGGGGGAAAAAAAACACACAAATTGTTGATTTATAAAGAATATATCTTTCGCAGAAATCGTCCTACGAATCAATCCGGGAAACAATCATGCAAATAATTGACCCGAAATCTGGACACTTCAATGCAACTAATGATACCATATTATACACTCACGTGATGAGCCCCATGGTGCTGACAGCCCTGACCGCCTCCACCCAGCGGACGAGGGTCTCATCATCGATGCGCAGGTCCCACAGCCTGATCCACTGCAGTGAGGTCAAGGATTGAAAGCAGGAAAACAGCTTCAGGGAGAGAGCTTCGTCTAGCTCGGCGTCCTTTATGCGGATTGTATCTATCTAGATGTACAAGGGGAAGGAAAAAGAAGTAATTATTTCTCAAGAAATACTATACATTCATGTTAACGAGCTATTACATACGAAATGAAAATGTATTGAATTTAAATTAAATTAAATTAAATGGAATCTATTTTTGTTTATAATAAATACTATTCTTAGTTCATATTAATAAGAAATAACACCGCAGCACGATCCCCCGCAGTGAGGTCAAGGATTGAAGGCAGGGAGAGAGCTTCGTCTAGCTCAGTGTACTGTAGTGTATGCTGATTTCATATCTAGATGAAAGCACGGGAAGGAAGAAACAGGAATTAGTTCTCAAGAAATAGTAAACATTCATGTTAACGAGCTATTACTTAGAAATGTATTGAATTGAAATGAAACGAAATGGAATCCATTTTGTTTCGAATCAATAATAACTAAAATTAACACTTCAATATTGACGCGTATATTCTCAGTTTAGATTAATACGAAATAATTTTGTTTTAATGATACATTTTTTTAATTGATGACTTGACTGGAAAAAAAAAAAGTAATGACTAATGGAGGCTATGTCTATGATGTCATTATTATTATTAACAAAGTTTTAAGCCGACAATTCTCCTAGACACAAATGTATTTCCATCCTTCAAACGTTTTCACTCAATGTTATAAATGATTACCTCATTTCCACCCTGAGAATCCAGGGATGGTATTCTGTATGTAAGGATCTTAGGACTAGCTAGGACTAGGAGGTGAAGTTGATCCTAAGTCTCAAGATCAACTTTGGTATTTTGTAAGTTGCTCTTAAGGTTGATCTTAAGAAGATAAGATCAACTCCAAGTGATTAGGTCTGCAAATTTTTGTAAATTACCTGTCCTAAAGTTAATTAATAAGACGTATTCTGTAACAGCAGTTAATATATATGGGTCAACGCGCGCTCCTGTCACGTCTAGTTATAAACGGTTGGTTTGTTTATTCATACGTTCTATGGTCTAGACTTAGCCATTGCATACACACCTGCATAATCATACTGTGTTCATTGCTAGAAATAGAATAATGCAGACGAATTGACGCACCACGTGAACAAACATAAATAAGCCTTAAATAATGTATTATAATAAAAACCTAGGATTGTCGCCCGCGACAATCCTATTTCTGTCACAGATTGTCTGCGGCCACTAGAATAGCGCTCTGCACGAATTGACGATGGCGACATTTTAAAAGTTTGCATTGTCATTACTCAAGTCAAGATTATAAATTGTGTTGGACCATTTTTCGGAACACTGTCTTTGGGCCTGCCCATGGCTTCGGAACGGAACAGTTAATCATCACTTATCAAATTAGATATTTGCTTATACATTGCATTGTCATAAGATTAAAAAACATGTTTAAACTTGGCAATAATAACATTTAAATTTAAATTATAAGCGCCGAATCACCGTACCGCGTACGACGACGCTATCTTTGAAAATTGTAACTGCACAATTCGGTCACTCTCATTCTTTAAGTTTGATGAATACAAATACATTTTTTACTTAATTGTTCCATTTTGTAACGATATGAAATCTTTATTATACACACTGTTTAGAAAAGAACAATATACACATGTATTCAGTACAGAAAATCATTGTACTTGCATTTTGTTGACGATCTTCAGCCGATCAGCGTATGGTTCACATCACGATTCCCAAAGCACTTTAGTCTGTCGCACGTCCACGGCGGTAGCTAGCTATATCTTAGCTCGATATAGCTCGGCTTGCTAGCGCTGTATTTAGCTGCTCTGATCGATGTGCAACGTCATGCTCATTTGCATACGCGCGCCTGCTTTGGGAACCGTGATGTTGTAATCAAAGTCATATTCCTTTAATAATGTATGCCTTCCCGTTAATTGTTTTTAATACAAAACATTTCATGTGATAGCATTTTTTATTGGCTAAAAGATAAAGTATTACGTTAAAAGATATAGTTCGTAGTTTAAGAAATTTAAGACATTTTAGTGCGTGAAATTGAACATAATTCACTTAAGCCGCTGCTGTAAGCTAATGCGCAAAGAATATATATATATACGCATCATCAATTATAGGACTTTTGGGGTAAAAATTGTGGTTATATCTAAGACTTTATTATAAGATTAAAGTCCTTCTTTATATGAGCATGGAGGAATGATAGTGCTCTTTTAACCCTATCAAGCCCAAGCTATTTTGGCGTTCCCAGGCCCAAGGGGGGGGGGGGGGGGGGGGGCTCGTAGGGCCCCCCTACCTAATTTCGTTATTATTCAATCAAACACTTTCATATTTGGCACATGTGTCAAGCAGGTCAAGCTCTACAAGTTGCAATCATAAACATTTTTTAAAGATCACCATATGAGGGCGCTATTTACGATAATATGCACAGAAATACAATATACAAAACATAGAAAATGTCAGAATATAGAAGTTTTGGAGCTGTTTTCGCCGAATGGACTGTTATCAAGTAGGCAAATTTAACTTTTCAACATAATTATGAAATATTACATATTCTGGAACATAGATCAGGACATTTCTGTGGAATTTGATGGGATTTAGAGGCCCATTAGGTCCGCAAAGTCATTGTGGAGGTGACCTTCACACATCTTATCAAACACATTACAGTACATGATAATTTACGTATGCAATTTCTTCAATTTTTACCCTATAAACTTAAACCAAAATGGATTTTTTTTCATATCAAAATGTTTGTTGACATCATAAGAAACCCTCATTAGCAGATTTTAATCACAAAAATATCATAAAAATAGATCAAAACTATATATGACTTAATTCTTATTATATTCATTGTTTTGCGCCATGTGTCCTTAAAAACAAAGAAAAACAAAAGAAATATCATGACAACCTATTACCGATCATATAGATTATATGAATAAACTAATTCATGTCAATGCCTGGACAGTACAATGAATTTACACATATTACACTCATTTTGTGTTATATAATGTTCTATATAATATCACTTTCAATATAAGTTTACTAGATACTGTTACTTATTGAAGATGAAAATACCATGTCAATACCTTGGGTTTTGTATGGAAAGGTTATTCAATTCAGATTTAGAAGGAAAAAAATCGGAAAATTATGAGAAACTTATTTTTTTTTGGAATTCTTATTATTTCTGTTGTTTTCCGCCATTTTGTTCTTCAAACAAAGAAAAACAAAGAAAAAACCAAAACAAACAAGTGACATCTATTTTCTGATATTGTGACTTTACTTTTGTACATTTAATAAATTTCAAATAGAAAACACTTAAGAAATTTACACGATTTATTTGTTTAGTGCAAGGAAAACAAATTAAGCCTTAAATTGACAAACATGCCTTTCAGAAAGTGGTTACCATGGCAACGTGAAAATCTGACACTTTTAAATTTCATACCACAATGTTCCCTATAAAATGTAAGGAAAAGTCACCGAATTTGGAGAAAATTGGATGAAAAATGTGGGCGTGGCAGTAAAAAATATGGTAGGGGGGCTCATTCAGCCCCCCCCCCCCCCCTTATATAGCCTTGATAGGGTTAAAGGATGTATTATACATTTAAATAGTGTTTTATAACTGAAATTTCTGAAAGCGTGTAAACCATTACTTTTTTCATTTAATTTTGAGCTAAGTCTTTTAAATAATTTAGAAAATGTGTCATGTTAATTAAGCTGAATGCACCAAAAAGGGTTATAGGCAAATTTGCCTGTCCGTCGTGACCGTGAGAATTTGAATGAACGAACGTAAATTTCGGTGCCCGAAAATGAAATTGAATGAACGCGTAGTGAATTTGATTGCTCGAACTTGAAAAAGGAATGTAAGTAAACCAAATTGGATGCAGGTATTGTGAAATTGTGAAATTTAATGATCGAATTCGCCCTTAGCAAGAAACGGGTGAATTTGAATGACCCTTGTGTGAATTTGGTGCAGAGGCGTCGATCCGTTTTTTGCGATGGGGGGGGGGGGGGGGCGAAATTTGAAAATGTTTCCAGAGTGACCACTGAGAGATCTAAGAGCCCCATATTGGCATGTCCGAAAGTTCTATATGCGCTCATTGACAATGTTTTGATGGCTCGAAGACCTGACTTTGGGGGGCATCCACATTTGGGGACAATAATGGGGGTCCAGGGGGGCGGAGACCCCAGAAGCTTTTATATTTCAGACATTTGCAACTCCTATCATGGGTGTTACAATTGTATAAAATAGTGAACCTGCTCGTAACGTATTGTTAAAGGGCATAGCGAGGAAAAGATTGAGCCTTGCATGAGATGGATCCACGTGATCCTGTATAGAGCCATGAATATAGTCTAGTGCATTGAACTCCATCGATATAGTCTAGGGCATTGAGCTCCCATCGATATAGTCTAGGCATTGAGCTCCCATGAAACTAGGCAAGGGCGTCAACAACTTCTCAAAAGTGGAGGGGAGACATTGCGAGGGAGCGAAGCGACCGAGCGGGGGAGGGTGTGGGAGGGGGTGTCCCCCTCCACAGTAGGGGAGCTTAATAT
>JBAMJV010012409.1:2500-15000 GCA_037951105.1 Echinarachnius parma | reverse complement strand
ATGAATGGATGGAAGGATGAATATATAGATAGATAGACAGATAGATGGATGAATTGACGGATGGATGGATTGATGGATGTAAAGATATATAAATAGATAGATAGATTCATGGATGGATGAATACATATATTTATAGAAAAATAGATAGATAGATGAGTAGATTGATAGATATATAGATAGATAGATAGATAGATAGATAGATAGATAGATAGATGGATGTATGAATGGATGGATCTATAGATAGATAGATTGATAGGTCGATAGATATATAGATAGATAGATATATATATATATATAGATAGATATATAGATGGATCCTTGGATATAGAGATAGATAGATAAATATATAAATAGATGGATTGATGGATGGATTAGTGGATATATAGGTAGAAAGATATATAGATAAATAGATAGATAGATAGATGGATGGATGGATATCATAGATAGATAGATAGATATATAGATAGATAGATAGATAGATATATAAATAGATAGATAGATAGATATATGGATCGATGGATACATAGATAGATAGATAAATAGATAAATCGTTGGATTGATGGATGGATTTATGGATATAGATATATATATATATATAGATAGATAGATAAATAGACAGAGAGATAGATAGATGGATGGATGGATGGACCGATTGATGGATTGATAGATAGATATATAGATAGATAGATAGATGGATGGATGGATAGATATATTGATAACATATTAGATAGATGGATTGGTAGATAGACAGATAGGTAGATATATCGATAGATATATATAGATATAAAGATAGATAGATAGATTGGTGGATGAATGGATTGATGAATAGATAGATTGATTGTATGATAGATAAATAGTTGAATTGATATATAGATAGATAGATAGATAGATAGATAGATAGATAGATTGATAGATATATAGATAAATATATATTTATATATAGATGGATGGATGGATGGATATATAGATAAATATATATATATATATATATAGAGAGAGAGAGATGGATGGATGGATGGATTGATGGAGTGATATATAGACAGATAGATATATTGATATATATTTATATATATAGAGAGAGAGATATTAGATGGATGGATAGATATATAAATTGATAAAATTAGTTTGATATACGTTTAGTACACAATGACTGGCAACTGAGCTTCACTGTACAACGCAGGGCGATTGTAGAAACCCATTTCCTGGAATGTGCAAGAACGATGTGAACTATATATAGACCCTGCGAATATGTAGAATTTGAGCACATGGGTTACAAAAAGGTAGGTTTTTTGTACTTGGTAGTTTTTGCGTACATGGTAGATTTTAGGTTACATTTAATGCACGTGGTCGCAGCGTGGACAGTTGCACATGACAATCATGCAACTATGTGTACAACGTATTGAAATAGTTCTGGCAGTCACTCTCAGCAATGGACAATTTACAGGGTTACGATTATATTTGGTTATGGACTCGTTCTTCCGTAGGCGAGTGCAAAAAAAAAATCAGAAATTGACAAAAAAGCCTAACAAGTTGGTATCTTTTTTGTTTAATGATTAAAATCCATATAGAACGAGAAACATATAGGAACCAAGACTATAAATCAGATCAAATAAACCCAGAAATCACTATACATCTAAAATATGAAATTTTACCCATCAAACTTGGTCCAATCATGGGAAAATATTTTGATAATCAGCAGGAGGATTGTAAAATACGATCATTTTCGTTTATTTTCAATTTTTTCTTTAAAAATGATAAGAATCTCGCTCAAAAGTAACCAAAAGTAAGAAAAACCTGTTCTATATCGTATTCGACTATAATGATAATTTTTAATTACGTAAAAAATATCAAATTTACCTAAAATAAAAAAGGTTACTCAAAAGGAGTTTTTAACTGCCGAAGAAGCTTTTATGTTACCTAAAGGAAGATTTTTCGTACATGGAATAGAGTAGGTTACGAAAAAGAAGTTTTCAGGTTACAAAAAGGTAGTTTTTTTCTACATGGTAGTTTATGCGTACAGGGTAGTTTTTAGGTTACTTGCAAGGTAGTTTTTGGGTTACCATGGTAGTCGCAGCGTACACATGGTAGTTTTAAAGTTACATAAAAGTAAATATTTTTTCGCAACCATAGCCCTAACCCTAACCCTAACCCTAACCCTAACCCTAACCCTAACCCTAACCCTAACCCTAACCCTAACCCTAACCCTAACCCTAACCCTAACCCTAACCCTAACCCTAACCCTAACCCTAACCCTAACCCTAACCCTAACCCTAACCCTAACCCTAACCCTAACCCTAACCCTAACCCTAACCCTAACCCTAACCCTAACCCTAACCCTAACCCTAACCCTAACCCTAACCCTAACCCTAACCCTAACCCTAACCCTAACCCTAACCCTAACCCTAACCCTAACCCTAACCCTAACCCTAACCCTAACCCTAACCCTAACCCTAACCCTAACCCTAACCCTAACCCTAACCCTAACCCTAACCCTAACCCTAACCCTAACCCTAACCCTAACCCTAACCCTAACCCTAACCCTAACCCTAACCCTAACCCTAACCCTAACCCTAACCCTAACCCTAACCCTAACCCTAACCCTAACCCTAACCCTAACCCTAACCCTAACCCTAACCCTAACCCTAACCCTAACCCTAACCCTAACCCTAACCCTAACCCTAACCCTAACCCTAACCCTAACCCTAATCATGGTTGCGAACGCAGGGTCTCCCTTTAGGTAACCTTCAAAAGGTTACCTAAAGGTAAACCCTTTGTGACGTAGGGAGATTGTGGTTATAACTCGAGTTTTAAAAGAGGGTTTTGGGATATATTTATATTTTTGGAAAGAGGAGATGAAAATCTATCATTTTGTGGGTATTTTGGGGAAAAATAATTAATAGGTAAAGAATAGGGTGACTTTGAAAATCGATGGTTACGCGGAGGTAGGTTTTTAGAGTTAGCATACTTCCCGCATAGGGTTTCCTTGTCAGATAGGTGAAATATGATGCCTGTAAGCATCCTTCCAGAACCCTGCTTGACCCTGGTCAATTTGGTCATTTTGGGAAATCTGACCATCGAATTTTTCAAAAAATGCAAGTAGCTGGTAATGTCATAAGAAGACAATGTCTTTTTTATTTTGCGTCAAAATAAGAAAATTATGGGATAGTCTGATTTTGAAATAAAAAAATTTAAAACTAAGAATACATCATTGTTAACATCTACTGTGAATTTGAGCTCATTCTGATAATTTTTAAGAAAGTTATGGCCTTTTTTTGAAATATAATTTTTCAAAATCTTCAAAATTTCACAAATTTGAACAAAAAATCTTGTAATTGACATTTTTTGCCATATCTCAAGAACCAAATGACTAATCGCCACCAAATTTGGAACATGTATGTATCATATAATGCAGAAGATGGCTATGGAATTAGAGGTTATTTGGTCAAAGATCAAAGGTCACAGGTCAAATTATCTGGATGCGTGATTTTATTTTAGACAAATGCATGTCTTATGAAAAAAGTTATTTTCTCAGCCAATCACAATTATTATGCAAATGTTTTTATAAATCTCCGTTCATTATGAGTTACTAGTCATTTCTATATGTCTAATTGTTTCATTTACTCATTTTAAATTTAGAAATTAACAATTTAAGAAACAGTATTTTTCACGATGATTTTGATCTCTGGAAGCATTTCAAAGTTATGTCGTAGGGGGAGTACTGTTAAATATTCATCCGCTCAATGCAATTAACATTGATTTCTATGAAGCATAAAAGCAAGCTAATATACCGCCGCGATGATAAATTAGTATCAATATTCACTTCATTTCTGCACATAACCTTATACCAAATAACACAAGCTATTTCATACTTATTAATGCTTTTTAATTCTACATCATCGGGTGATGTTAGTGTGATATTTCTTAAGAGATTGGCAGTTTAATAGAGGAATCGTAACCCACGTGGTAACCTTAAATCTCCTCCCACGTAACCCACGTGGAAAAAATACCTTCAGGTAACCTTAAATCTCCTTCCTAGTAACCCACGTGGAAAAAATACCTTTAGGTAACCTTAAATCTCCTCCCAGGTAACCCGCATGTCCTCAACACGTGGGTTACAAGGTAGGAGATTTTGGGTTACGAAAGGTAGGTTTTTGGTACATGGTAGTTTTTGCGTACACCGTAGATTTTAGGTTACATGCAATGTAGGTTTTGCGTACGAATGGTAGTTTTTAGGTTACTTGCAATGTAGGTTTTGCGTACGCATAGTAGTTGCAGCGTACGCATGGTAGTTTTTTGGTTACATAATGGTAGATTTTAGTTCGTAAATTGACCAGGGTCAAGCAGGGTTCCGGAAGGATGCTAACGGGCATCATATTTCACCTATCTGACAAGAAAACCCTATGCGGGAAGTATGCTAACTCCAAATTTTCAAAAGTACGTTATTCCGTAACGATAAGTCATTTTTCGAAAAATAAAGCACAAGGGGATAGAGCTTTGACTCCTCTTTCCAATAAAAGAAATATAACCAAAAACCCTGTTCGAAAACTCGAGTTATAGCCATTATTACCTTGTGTACACTGGGTCTCCCTTTATGTAAGCTGTTACATAAAGGTAGTTTTAAGGTTACGAAAAGGTAGGTTTTGTTTTTGATACATAATGGTAGATTTTCGTTCGTAGTCATCTTTGATATTTAATATCTGAACGTTCTTTATATGATGGAATTCAAGTGAAAGACATACAGAGGGCATAAAAAAGGCATACCAACTAATTGTTCAATGTTCGGGCAAATTTTTTTTTTAACGAAGAAGCCGATAATTGTCCTAGTCCGGTCAAACTAACAGAACATACTTTTATATACAATACATTTTAATTCATTGACTCTTGAGTCATGCGCTCAAAGTTTAAAGGTCAGAGAATCAAAATGATATTTTAGCAACAAACAAAGTGCCCAGGTTACCCGCGGGGAGGTATTAGGTTACCTTTGGTAGTATATGAGTACATGGTATATTTTAGGTTACATAAAGGTACTTTTTAGGTTACGAAAGGTAGGTTTTTGGTACATGGTAGTTTTTAACGAAGAAGCCGATAATTGTCCAAGTCCGGTCAAACTAACAGAACATACTTTTATATACAATACATTTTGATTCCTTGACTCTTGAGTCATGCGCTCAAAGTTTAAAGGTCAGAGAATCAAAATGATATTTTAGCAACAAACAAAGTGCCTAGGTTACCCGCGGGGAGGGATTAGGTTACCTTTTGTAGTATATGAGTACATGGTATATTTTAGGTTACATAAAGGTACTTTTTAGGTTACGAAAGGTAGGTTTTTGGTACATGGTAGTTTTTAACAAAGAAGCTGATAATTGTCCTAGTCCGGTCAAACTAACAAAACATACTTTTATATACAATACATTTTAATTCATTGACTCTTGAGTCATGCGCTCAAAGTTTAAAGGTCAGAGAATCAAAATGATATTTTAGCAACAAACAAAGTGCCCAGGTTACCCGCTGGGAGGTATTAGGTTACCTTTGGTAGTATATGAGTACATGGTATATTTTAGGTTACATAAAGGTACTTTTTAGGTTACGAAAGGTAGGTTTTTGGTACATGGTAGTTTTTGCGTACACCGTAGATTTTAGGTTACATGCAATGTAGGTTTTGCGTACGAATGGTAGTTTTTAGGTTACTTGCAATGTAGGTTTTGCGTACGCATAGTAGTTGCAGCGTACGCATGGTAGTTTTTTGGTTACATAATGGTAGATTTTAGTTCGTAACCATCTTGATATTTAATAAATTAAAGCCCAATATCAGTTTCGAAAAAGTAGCCGAATACATCTAAATGTATCAGTATTATTGAATATGTATTGCAATAGGGCTTGTGTGGTAAAATCCGAGCCTAAACATCTTAAACTACAGAAATATCGGAAGTATGAGCTATCGCCTCGTGGCCAACCGCGTGATCTTTATACACGTAGCGTATGGGCGATTCCTCGTTGGCGATAGCTGTCCCAATGAGACAGAAATACAATTTTGGAAATATATCAGTTAGTAGGCGGTTTCCTGGCAAAATTTCGATGATCCTATATTAGTATTAGAATATTCTTTCACATTATTGGTAATTAGAGCTTCAATTTCATCTTTTTGAGAGGGAGTGTTTCCGAAACTGGTCTTTACCTTTAACATTTTTACTATGATGGAATTAAACTGAAATACATGCAGTGGGCACACCAACTAATTTTCCACGCGTTATTCAATATTCATCCGCCCAACGGAATTAATATTGATTTCTATGAAGTATAATAGCAAACTTCCATCCCGCCGCAATGATAAACTAGTATCAATATTCACTACGTTGCTACACAAAACCCTAAACCCAATAACACAAACTATTTCATAATTATTAACGCTTCTCAATTCTACATCATCGGGTGATATTAGTGTGATATTTCCTGAGAGATTGACGGTTTAATAGTATATACGTAACCCACGTGGTAAAAATACCTTTAGGTAACCTTAAATCTCCTTCCATGTAACCCACGTGTTATGGACACGTGTGTTACGTGGAAGGAGATTTTAGGTTACTTGGGAGATTTAGGGTAAATGGAATATTTTGGTGTTGAATAGGACACCCTCCACGACATTACTTTGAAATGTTTTCAGGCATTAAAATCAACGTAAAATACAGTTTCTTAGCTTGTAAATTTCTTATTTCAAAATTATCAAGACACTAAACGAGATATATAAAAATGATTAGAAACTCATGATGAACAGAAAACTATGAAAACATTTGCACAATACAAGTAGTTGGCTGAGAAAATAACTTGTTTCATAACACATACATTTGTCTGAAATAAAATCACGCATATGGAAAATCTGACCTGTGACCTTTGTTCTTTGACCCTATCACCCCAAAATCACAGGCTACAATTTAACCTCCTCGATACATGCATATACCAAGTTTAGTGACGATTGGTCATTTGGTTCGTGAGATATGGCAAAAATAAACATTTCCCGCCAATTTTAAAGATTTTTTCAAAAGGACCAAACAAAAAACGGTCATAACTTTTTTAAAAATGATCGGAATTGGCTGAAATTTACAGAGGATGTTTACTATGATGTAATCTTAGTTTTAAATTTTTTTTCTTCATAATCGGACTATCCCATAATTTTTTTATTTTCTTGCAAAATAAAAAGGAGATTGTATTCCTTGCACATCATCAGCCACTTGCATTTTTTGAAAAATTCGATGGTCAGATTTCCAAAAATGACCAAATTGACCAGGGTCAAGCAGGGTTCCGGAAGGATGCTAACGGGCATCATATTTCACCTATCTGACAAGAAAACCCTATGCGGGAAGTATGCTAACTCCAAAAACCTACCTCCGCGTCACCTTCGATTTTCAAAAGTACGTTATTCCGTAACGATAAGTCATTTTTCGAAAAATAAAGCACAAGGGGATAGAGCTTTGACTCCTCTTTCCAATAAAAGAAATATAACCAAAAACCCTGTTCGAAAACTCGAGTTATAGCCATTATTACCTTGTGTACACTGGGTCTCCCTTTATGTAAGCTGTTACATAAAGGTAGTTTTAAGGTTACGAAAAGGTAGGTTTTGTTTTTGATACATAATGGTAGATTTTCGTTCGTAATCATCTTTGATATTTAATATCTGAACGTTCTTTATATGATGGAATTAAACTGAAAGTCATACAGAGGGCATAAAAAAGGCATACCAACTAATTGTTCAATGTTCGGGCAAATTTTTTTTTTTACGAAGAAGCCGATAATTGTCCTAGTCCGGTCAAACTAACAGAACATACTTTTATATACAATACATTTTAATTCATTGACTCTTGAGTCATGCGCTCAAATTTAAAGGTCAGAGAATCAAAATGATATTTTAGCAACAAACAAAGTGCCCAGGTTACCCGCGGGGAGGTATTAGGTTACCTTTGGTAGTATATGAGTACATGGTATATTTTAGGTTACATAAAGGTACTTTTCAGGTTACGAAAGGTAGGTTTTTGGTACATGGTAGTTTTTGCGTACACCGTAGATTTTAGGTTACATGCAATGTAGGTTTTGCGTACCAATGGTAGTTTTTAGGTTACTTGCAATGTAGGTTTTGCGTACGCATAGTAGTTGCAGCGTACGCATGGTAGTTTTTTGGTTACATAATGGTAGATTTTAGTTCGTAACCATCTTGATATTTAATAAATTAAAGCCCAATATCAGTTTCGAAAAAGTAGCCGAATACATCTAAATGTATCAGTATTATTGAATATGTATTGCAATAGGGCTTGTGTGGTAAAATCCGAGCCTAAACATCTTAAACTACAGAAATATCGGAAGTATGAGCTATCGCCTCGTGGCCAACCGCGTGATCTTTATACACGTAGCGTATGGGCGATTCCTCGTTGGCGATAGCTGTCCCAATGAGACAGAAATACAATTTTGGAAATATATCAGTTAGTAGGTTTCCTGGCAAAATTTCGATGATCCTATATTAGTATTAGAATATTCTTTCACATTATTGGTAATAAGAGCTTCAATTTCATCTTTTTGAGAGGGAGTGTTTCCGAAACTGGTCTTTACCTTTAACATTTTTACTATGATGGAATTAAACTGAAATACATGCAGTGGGCACACCAACTAATTTTCCACGGGTTATTCAATATTCATCCGCCCAACGCAATTAATATTGATTTCTATGAAGTTTAATAGCAAACTTACATCCCGCCGCAATGATAAACTAGTATCATAGATAGATAGATATATAGATAGAAAGATAGATGGATGAATAGATTGATAGAATAATAAATATATGGAATGATATACAGATATATAGATAAATAGATATATATATGGATGAATGGATGGATGGATGGATATATAGAAAGATATATATATATATATATATATATATGAAGATGAATTAATATATAGATAGATAGATAAATAGATGGATGGATCGATAGATCGACATATAGATGGATAGATATATAGATAGATAGATGGATGGATGGATGGAGGGATGGATGAATACATATATATATATTGAAGATAATAGTTAGATATGGATGGATAGATGGATCTATAGATATATAGATTCATAGATAGATAGATATACAGTATAGATAGATGATTAGATATTTAGAATATGGATTGATTGTTGTATATACAGATAGATAGATAGATAGATAGATATATGGATGGATGGATGGATATATGTATATATATATATAGATAGATATATATATAGATAGATGGATGGATGGATAGATACATGTGGGCAATTCCAGCGTTACGGACATTACCATCAGACACATTTTTCACTCTTTAGAACCATCCACAGCAAAAATAAGAGAAGAGGAAATGATTTCAGTCATTGACTCAGTAACATAAAATAGTTAGTGAGAAACATGCAAAGTTTCGTGACTATGGAATGAATATTTGCTGAGAAAAAAGACATTTTGTTTTCGTTACGAACATTACGCTAAACGGACAAAGCATTTTACAAATTTTTTACAATACCAAAACCTTGTGAGTTCAACCACCAAAAATGGTAATATCTTACATTATTTGGATCACAAGATTCTATTCTAAATATTGATGGAAGCAATTAGTAAATTCAGTGATTTATTGTTTACTCACAGTATGAAATATGACGTTACGGACATTACACTTTTAGCGTTACGGACATTACACTTTTGTCCGGAGGATATGATTAGTTAAAATATATACTTTAGAGCACTCAAAAGACTGAAATTTGAATCTGAAAAGGTAATTTGATTATCAGTAATCAAATTTGGTGCGTTAAATTAAAAAAAAAACAGAACATTTTGAAAATATAAGGATTTTCCTGAAATTTGCACAGGCAGTGACAGGATAGTCCCATGTGTGGAGTTTCATGTATGGTTTCTATTTCTTCTATATGGAGAGACCCGAGAATAACAAAAATCATGTGAAATGAAAGATATAATCATAGGATCATGTTGTATGGAAAAATAATCCAGAAAAAATCAATAGGATTTGAGATAGAGCCAATTGTTTTTTTGACCCAAGTGAACAATTTCGGTGGAATTGCCCATAGAGAGATATAAAGATGGATGAATGGAGGGAAGGATATATAGATAGATAGACAGATAGATGGATGGATGGACGGATGGATGAATTGATGGATGGATATATATATATATATAAATATTATATTTATAGACTGATAGATAGATAGATTGATAGATAGATATATGGATGAATGGATGGAGGGATGGATATATAGATAGATAGACAGATAGATGGATGGAGTGATGGATGGATGGATTGATGGATGGATAGATACTTAAATAGATAGATATATAGAGAGATGAATAGATGGATAGATTGATGGATGTATGGATGGATGGATCTATAGATAGATAAATTGATAGATAGATAGATATATAGATAGATAAATAGATGGATGGATTGATATATAGATAGATAGAAAAATATATAAATAGATGGATTGATGGATGGATTGGTGGATATATAGGTAGATAGATAGATAGATAGGAAACTTTGTTTCCTGACGGTGTTTGATTAAAAAGTTTTGTTTCTATTTACCTCTCCACACCGACGCAGACCCTCGTTTTGAACTAGATAGATAGATATATAGATACATAGATAGATGGATGAATGGATACATAGATATACACAACAAAGAAAGTAACTCCCCCCTAAGCAAAATGACGTAACTTTTTTAAAAACAGGGTTTGAGCAATATGTCGTGGCAGAAATGTTCCTAAAATAGTCGGCTAACGGCTCTGTGAAAATGAATCTGATCCGCTGTGTCATGCATGAGTGAGCACACATTAAATGGAAAATGCCACTTTTTAAAAGACACAAGAATGAAAATATAAAATGTTTGCCTTTTTTGTGTGGTCACTCATCCATGACTCAACCAACCAATTTCATTTTCATACTTAAGTTAGCCAATAAATGTAGGAACAATCCTGCTGAGTCATTTTGCTCAAAACTTTTTCGTTAAAAAGTAATGTTATTTGATTAAAGGAGGACTTTTTTTGTGTTGAGTTTAATTGATCCGCATTTTTTGAAACAATTCAACAAAAAAGTAAGTCTCGTCCTGATTAGAATAACATAACTTTTTAACAAAAATGTTTTGAGTAAAATAACTCGGCATGATTGTTCCTACACTTATTGACTAACTTCTGTGTAAAATTGAAATTGGCCCATTTAGTCATGCATGAGTGAGCACACATGAAAGGAATGATTGGCACTTTGTGTGCTCACTCATGCGTGACTGAATGGATCAACTTTATTTTCACTCAAAAGTTAGTCACAAGGTAAAGGAACAATCCTGCCGAGTTATTATGCTCAAAACAAGTTTGTCAAAAAGTGACGCCGTTTTGGCTAAGGGGACTTACTTTTTTTATTGTGCATGTTGTGTGTATTACAAAAGCGTGCATTATTCATAAACACAACAAAAATAATCAGTCCCCTAATCAAAAGGGGGGAACTTTTTGACAAACTTTGTTTTTAGCAGAATAACTCAGCAGGATTGTTCCTTTACCTTGTGACTAACTTCTGAGTGAAAATAAAGTTGATCCATTCTGTCATGCATGAGTGAGCACACAAAGTGCCAATCCTTCCTTTGATGTGTGCTCATTCATGCATGACTAAATGGACCAATTTCAATTTCACACAGAAGTTAGTCAATAAGTGTAGGAACAATCATGTCGAGTTATTTTGCTCAAAACATTTTTGTTAAAAAGTTATGTTATTCTAATCAGAACGAGACATACCTTTTTGTTGAATTTTTTCCAAAAATACGGATCAATTAAACTCAACACAAAAAAGTCCTCCTTTAATCAAATAACATCACGTTTTAACGAAAAAGTTTTGAGCAAAATGACTCGGCAGGATTGTTCCTACATTTATTGACTAACTTATGTGTTAAAATGAAATTGGTTGGTTGAGTCATGGATGAGTGACCACACATAAAAGGCAAACATTTTATTTGTTCACTGTTGTGACTTTTAAAAAGTGGCATTTTCCATTTAATGTGTGCTCACTCATGCATGGCATGGCTGATCAAATTCATTTTCACAGAGCCGTTGGTCGACCATTTTGGAAACATTCCATTTTGCTTAGGGGGGGGGGAGTTACTTTTTTGTTGTGTATAGATAGATAAATAGATAAATAGTTGGATTGATGGATGGATTTATGGATAGATAGATAGATAGATAGATAGATAGATAGATAGATAGATATATAGATGGATTGATGGATGGATAAATATACATCTAAATAGATAGATATATAAAAAGATAGATAGATAGATAAATAGATGGATGGATGGAGGGACGGATTGATGGATTGATAGATGTAAAGATATATAAATAGATAGATAGAAAGATGGATGGATGGAGACAAATAGATAGATAGATAAATAGATTGATAGATAGATAGATTGATAGATAGATAAATAGATAGACAGA